>CM056380.1:71570853-71681935 GCA_029718625.1 Synaphobranchus kaupii | reverse complement strand
GGTACAGCTGGGGACAACAGTCATCAGCACAAGGACAAACAGACAGACAGACGGACGGACAGCTGTCAAATCAGTATTGCGAGAGGACAATTGCTCACACATACATAGACAATTTAAGACCTGATTTACTAAGACCTTTAGCACACACAAAACCAATAAAGTGACCAATTATTGGTCACACACCATTTCCTATGCAATCATTGGTTGTGTTATTAGTTTTGCATGTTCTAAAATGTTTTGCACATGTTAAAGGTCTTAGTTAATCAGGCCCTTAGAGTTTAATTTTGAAAGCATAAAAATAATGGAAAACCTGACAAATACAATTGTTGTCATTAACATTGGGATTTATAGGAAAAGCAGAGATGTGTTTTTCCAGGGTTCTGATTGGCTGGGATTCATCTCAGACTGAGGCTGAGGCGTGAAACTGCAAGAGAAACTCGCGTGGAGCTCAGTTCCACTTTCTACAAAGGCACCATTCAAATGTCATTGTCATTTTCCACTTGCTGCCGCATGTAGCTCCTGACCTGCAGCTGATTGGATTCTATGTGTAAAAAGCCACCGGCCCTTGTTGTGGACACACTGTCGGGTCGGAGGGTCAACACGGCGCAGACATCAGGATTGTGACATTTAAAGATTATTGATGAGAAATGTCAGTCACTCTTGTCAAATCGCCTTGCAGACATACAGTAAATTGCAAGCATTTCGTACACCTCCACCTGACGTGGATCATCTATCATTTAAATAACTTTTTATGTGCATTTAAGCAGCACCTCCATCATGATTAAACACTCATTATCATTATCACATAGCTCTTCATACATATTCTCTCTCTTCACCTTAACCCATTCAAACACTGGGTCATTTTTTATTTTGAATAATAATTTATCCATTATCTTGGCAGGAAAACCCCATTGAGATTAATATGTCTTTTTCGATCGGACCCTGGCATATACACATAGATATTTATTATAATATCTCAATGACAGGGAACATGAACAGGTGACAATACCAGCTGTAGGAATATACAATGGCTCAACAAGGTTAAAAGCAGTCCCTCATTTACAGTGTTATTTATTAAAAAATCAACAGACAACAGTGTTTTCAAGGATGGGTCAAATTCATTTAGAAGACTATTCTGGCTTTCCCTTCCTCTCTCGCTCCCCTCTCTCTTGTTTCCTCTCTTTATTTTTCTCTATCCCTCATTTCCTCTTTTTCTATTTCTTTCTCTCTCCCTCTCTCTCCCTCACTCCCTCTCTTTCTCCTTCTATCTCTCGCTCCTCTATATATTTGTCCCTCTTTCTCTCCCTCGCTCTTTCTTTCTCTTTCTCACTTTCTCTTTCTATCCCTTCCTCCCTCTTTATCTCTCTCCCTTGCTCCCTCTCTCTTTCTTTGTCTCTCTCCCCCCTCTTTTCCTCCCTCCCTTCCTCTGCTTTCCCTCGGGACGTTGTTCTGGCCTTCTACTCCACACTTTGATGTGTGCACTGGGTGTGTGTTGAATAATGATTCCAGCTTTAAAAAAATAAAATAAATAAAAATAAAAATCAGGGAGAGGATCATACAGCAGAAGCAGCATACTGGCAGCCTTTCCAGTTCTCTGCACCTCTGCTGGTTATGGAGATAAGATGAGAGGTATGGCTTCACTGTCCGCCTTGAAGCCCAGAGAATACTGTGGTGATCTCCACTGATGGGGAAAGTGAAGAATGATGGACGTTTGGAATGTCCATCATTCTTATCCTTCCTACAAAAGTGCCAACTCCAGATCTGACTGCACATGCTCTGCAAGCTCATCTTACTCCAGGTCCAACTGCACATGTGCTCTGCAAGCTCATCTGTGCCCCTGTTCCCTCAGGCCATCGGTTGCCTTGAGAACTACAATTACCATTCAATTGTGTGAACACTAACATCTGCAATGGCCTGTAAAACACTGCTGACTGGAGCAGTGAATAAAGAGCTAATTTAAATTATTTCCTAGAAATATCCGATTTAGGATAAGCAAGGGAAGGAATGGCGTTGTTTCTGCCCCCTCTCATTAGAATAAGGTATCAGTGAATAAAGTATTCATTAATACATGCACAATTTAGTCATTTTAATTACCTGCACTGATGATACACATAAGTCTTTGTCATTAGAGTTATTTTAAACAAAATGCCAAAGGAATGCTTACAAGAGTTACTTTAGCTGATTGAAAACAACTACAGAAAAGATGTTTAATTTATTACAGAGGGAACACAAAGCAGGAACTGCAGCAGACGCAAAGGGAAGAAGTGTGGAGTGCGATACTTCCCACTCTCTTCCCACCTCACTCAGCTTTTTGATCTTGGACTGCAGTTCCTAATCAGTCCCGTGGCCTGCCTGCCCACGCTCCTACACAGATTTAAATTGAAAGCTGGGACCTGGGACTGCCCTCTGCATCTCAAGTTCAACGGCCGACAGCGCTGCTTAAATCCCTCCGCGTCCACTGTTACTGCAGTTACCCGCCGTTACCGCTGTCTTTTTTCCACTTCAGTATTACACGGCTTCCTCCCCTTCCACCTTTGCTGTGAAACAACAGTTCTCATTATCCAGATATTCACACAGAAAGAAATGTGCGCACTGGAAACTACACTGCCACAGCCACACGGCCTCATGTTTATTGAGTATCTTTATTTGCATGTATATCAAGAGACTGCAGCAGGAGGCTGGGATGTGGTGGGGGATTTTCTGCACGGCGTGCTTTTTCAGTCTAGCAGAACAGGAGTGTAGGTGTTGTGAGAGCGATTAGAGCTCCTTTGCAGGTAAAGTGCCTTCGAACAGCAGAAACGATTGAACCCCCCCCCCCCCCCCCTAGATGTTTTTCTCAAATTGTTCCGCTTCGGTAGCAAAAAAGGAGGATGCAGATTTTCTCTCTGGAGTTGTCGATACAGAAACATTTCTGTCAATAATAATGACACCTGGCCTAATACCTTACAGGGCTAAATGGCAGGCAGCAGAGGGGCAAGTGGCGTAAGTATTCATGTCATTCTATCATCCTGCAAAGATGTCATTTCAACCCCTCTTGTAAAACTATCCTGCTGGTGGTCTTAAGATTTTTTCGCAGTATTTAATTTCCTGGCAGATACAGTTTTCCCGTCATGCATTATTTGTTTATACAGCTACACATTACTGAATTAATTCAGATCTCACTGAAAGGGACTAATGCTGTGTCTCTGCTGTAAGTCCAGTTTTAAAACTCACTGCATGACAATCACTGAAAGAGCCTGACTGACATTAAACAGTAACTGACCTCAGATCAGCAGTCTCTGCAAATATGACACATCTTGCACTTTGCAACTGATCTCATATCAGCATTCTGCACAAACAGGGCCATGCATCCCATTTCCAATCAAAGTCATTTCAGAATGCTTGCCACGTCTCAAGGAGCCTATTATTGCAGTGTTTACTCCCCATGGGATAACCTTGTTTCAATCCATTCATGAGGTGGTCTCATGTCACTACACAGTGTAATGTCAGAACTGTGTAATAAGGCATGTAGGATAAACTCTTCAATTTTTTCTTATGTCGGCACAAATCTGGGTTGCAATCATTTAAAAATAAAAATAAGTAAATAATAGTAATAGTAATAATGTAACTGTCTCAAGCTATGCTTATTAAAGTGAATCTTCTTCCAGAGCAAGCGATTTGTTTTGCAAATTTCTTTGTTTTACAAAGAAACGATACACACAGTTTCAAGGTTATGTAAATGGCATTCAAGAATGTTATTTGTGTTTGTGCTGATGGAAGATACCTGGATTCTGAAGCAGTGCGTAGCTTGAGTTCTGTCCAATGCACTGCTGCCTGCTGGTAGGATGCACGGAGCCTGTTCCAAATGTAACAGCGGAAAAAATACTTGGAAAACTTGAACCTGTTTGCTTGAAAATATCAACACTTCATTCCTATGTAGTTTGAAAGTGTAAAACCCACATCCACAGAGAGATACTCGTCTCCTCCAATCAGAACTTGCTGTGCTGTAGTACAGGGGAGGTACTCCTCTCCTCCAATCTGCACTGGCTGTACTGTAGAACCGAGAGTTACCCCTCTCCTCCAATCAGCACTTGCTGTATTTCCTTCCCCCTTGGGGTGCAATCACAAAATTGCTTTTGGCAAGTTTGGGCTTCTGCTGCCATCAGAGTGTAGACTACGGAACCCACTGTTTATAACCAAAAGAGCTCTTAACATTATTTTTTTTTTGCCAAAATTAATGCAGTTTTTAAAAGGATGAGACTGGCAAATGACACATTATCATCGTTTTACAGGACTGGGATGTGCATGTCGAAGGTAGTCATTTTATGGTACTGCTTGTGGGTTTATGTCAGTGTAATGAACTGTGTTGTATATTTTATTTCTGATGCTGAAGCCACAATTGTAATTCCTTTGGGAAAAATGCAATTATTATATTCTATTCTATTAGGTGGCACAGTTGGGGGAAAGAGTACATTTCTTTAAAAAGTAACAACTATACATGCACAGTAAGTGGTGATTCACAGGGACGGACTGGGACTAAAAAACGGCCCTGGACTTTTTGACCCAGACCGGCCCACCAGAACCGGCCCGTAGATACTCCACCGCCCCCGCCCCGTCGAGGCACACACAAACACACCAGCCCTTAATGTTAATATAATAGTAGAATATTAATATACACTACTGCTCAAAAGTTTGGGGTCACTGAGAATTTTTTATGTTTTTGAAAGAAATTGATACTTTTTATTGGATTTCAAATAAAATTATTAATATAAGGTTAAAGTGTGGACTGTCAGCATTAATTTGAGGGTGTTTTCATCCATATCGGATCAACCGTTTAGAAATGACAGCACCTTTTGTACATAGGCCCCCCCATTTTCGGGCATCAAAAAATATTGGTCAGTTTAACATAATGTAGAACAAAGTAATATTTTTTAATATTTGGTCGCATATCCTTGGCATGCCATGACTTCCTGATGTCTGTGACTTATCAACATCATCAGAGTCTGGATATCTTATTTTCAGGTTGTCCGACAAGCGATACAAAAACTCTTTGCATTTATATGGATCTCTATGGGAATTGGGGGGTGGGACTAGATTCAGCTGTAAATTATGCTAATACAGTATGGAACACATTTGTTGACTAAATGGCTTTAAGTCATCAAGGGTCCAAGGTATCAAATGAGCTTCAAACCACCCTGCTGCTGCCAGATATGCAGTAGATACTACAAGCATTGTTTCTCCTGAATATTTTTTCCATTGAGTTCAACAGGAAAATTAATCAGGAGAAACAATTCGCCAGTGGTATACGATTTATGGACATGTAGCTAGCTTACCAATGACCCAGTTGTAATTGTGGTTGTTCTAGCTAACGTTAAGCATCTCAAACCTAGCTTATCTTATTCCGTATATCGTCTTCTGCCTTACCGGTTCAGCTTCAAGGCCTTGATTAGTTGAACTTGTGTTGTCGTCGCTGGGCTCAGTGGGCTGCTGCGGTCCTGAAATATCGTTGTCGTCGTCGTCGTCTTCGTCCTCCTCCTCCTCCTCTCTTCTGCCAATTTCACTACTAGGCTGAGGCTGGGAAGATTCATCACTGCTAGCGCTGGGCCCAGCAACCCTGTCATCTGCAGCAGTGGCAGTGCTGCTGCTGCGGCCACTAACGTTAACATAATTTTATTTTAAAACACTTGGCTGCACCTGACTCAAGTGATTTTAATTTCTTTTGTCTAAGCTTTTCAGCCCCACATTTCCGTTTTTTACCCTTTTGTTCCATGTTGAACCATACTGTCTATGAGTTGAACTATCGATGATGACTTTGGATGTTACTGATCTCGCGCCCTGGCGCTCAGGTGACGTAATGGAGTGGACCAAAATAATTGGCTGGGGGGGAGGGGGGGAGACTGACAAATTTGAAGGATTTTTAGGGATACAGAAATATCAGATGTGAAGTAAACCCCTCTACCAAAAGGAATGGGCCGGCAGCCCACTCGTCTGGGCCGGCCAGTTAGAGCCACACATCAGTTTTTTTTTTTTGTTGTTTTTTTTTGCGTTGCATCGATCAGCCCCAATTGTCCATCAGCCCACCAGGAAAACTCCCGGTACTCCAGATGGCCAGTCCGCCCCTTGTGAGTCATAAAATGAAATGTCAATGTTTGCATTCAGATGGATGCTGGCACTATCCTGTTATTGTTTTCCAATACATTTTGGGTAGCAGAGCCTTTTCAAATGTTATATTCACTATTTGTATTATGATTGGAAGTTGTATTGTTTTTAACTTATTTTGTATTTAAGTTTTTAACTTGGCATATCATTAAGTATAGAATAAACATAATATTAAGTATAAGAATAAAACATGATGCTCCACTGTCTACAGCAGGTGGAGATACTATTGCAATTTTTTAATCAAGGTAGAACAGCCAAGCACTTTCAAAATGGCAGCTGTTTAATTCAGTGGTTGTTTGTGAAGCCTTGCCAAACTACTCTGGTTAAATGCTTAACCCCCTGCACCCTCAACAGCTTTGATCATATGACCACTTTTCTTTCTTCCTGTTTGCCTATGTGGATAAATTAATTTGTGACCTGCAGTGTATTTATAAATGTAGAAATGATAGCAAACCGGTGCAGTGGGGAGCCTGCATTTCAATAGATGTATGCATTTTTTATGAATCGAATAATCACACATGCAAGTTAACTGAACCTTGTATTGAACAAGCATCTATACATTATATTTAGGCATTTAACAGGCTAACTAACACAGTTTACACCCCTTTTTACATACACTCCATCTGGATATTTACTGAATTTCTTTAGGTTACGTACCTTGCTAGTTAAGTATCTTCCACCTGGAAGTTACAAGCACTAGTTTCCTTACCATTATGCTACACTGCCACCCATCAATGCATTAAACCTTTCAACCTCAGCTTTTACATTTCATCAGTCAAATAGGGAAATAGTCTGACACGATGCTGAGAATAAGGCTCAATTCGTCTAATTTTCTGTCTCTTTGCTCTAAAATAATGGTTTCCCCTTTCACGTCTATGTAAGGACAGCCAAATTTCCCTTTCTTTGGAACCATGGGACAGATTTAGCTTCACTGACCTCAATCTCGATCAATAAATTCAAAAAGTCAAGAAAAAAAAAAACTTACTGGTAGGCAGCCTTTTGAACCAGATCATGGTACTCTCACACGCGCTCCAAGCATGTAGGGTCTGTTTGGCAGCAAAGAGCCATGGCTTTCACAACTGAAACTGGCAGAAATCGATGCCTTTCACTGAAACCTTTTCTCCAATTGATGATCCTTTGCTGTTGGCTGGGGGTTTGGTTAATTGATATAGATGCCCTGTGGTGCAGGAGGGCTGAGGAGAAATCCCATTCCCATTAATAACAAGGGGTAGCTGTGCATGACCGTTACACACCAGGGCAATATGACATGGATCGGTTTCCATGTGTAGCATTGCATTGTGGGATTCCCTTCTTTCTGGAAGGTTGCATTTTATACCCTTGGTGGAAGGGAGGGAGTGAGGGAATATAGTTACTCCCTCCCCTTTCTTGAATTAGAACCGAATCCCACCTGGTGTGGCTGCTATATTCCATCCTGGCATTTTGGGGATTCCCCCATTGAAGCAAGGGAAGAGAATGACAGGAAGAAAGCATACATTTCGGATCCGAATGCAGCCTCTCTCTCTGTACTGGTGTGGGTACCAGGATGATGAATTTAGAGGAAAACTGATTGGTGCAGCACCATTTTTAGGCAGATTGTTTTTATCCAGTGGAGGCACAATCTTCGGACAGTACAGAGGGTTTAATGTAGAGGCTCAAACAAGGGACAACAAAGAGTGAAGGTAGCACAGTGCTCAGGATCAATGGCTTTCATAAACCAGCCAAAAGCTGCCTAACATTAGCATCATAGAGTGCAAACATTATTCTCACTGGGGGCTTGAGGGTATAATCCTGTCCATCCCAAACGGGGCTCAGATCTGATATCTTCTATACACATTTTCTTTGTTTTCTCCCATTTAATGGGGAAAAAAGGAGAATTTATTGAAGAATGTCAGTTGTGGTTTCCATCCCTCATACAGTGACTTCAACACAAAAAAATAAGTCAGCATTCTGTAAACAAAATTTTGAGTAAACTGAACTTCTGGACACAAAGTTGATTAACTTAAAAAGAAACTTATTAATGTGTGTTACGTATATCAACTTTTTCAAGTTTTCAAGTGCATAGGACTTAAAACATCAGTTTGCCTTGGTGCTTATTTTGAGAAGTAGTAAAGATGGAAAGGAATATAATAGAAGCATTAATGGTTTGATGTGCATTTAGGGCCTAGACCAGGGGTAGGGAACCCTGGTCCTGGAGAGCCGCAGGGTCTGCTGGTTTTCGTTTTCACCTTAAATACAGCAACTACTTAAACTAAAGAAACCAGGTAAGGTGAGTTAATTGTGTAATCAACTGCTTTAATTGATCAATTAAGTGGGGAGTAACAACTAAAACCAGCAGACCCTACGGCTCTCCAGGAACAGGGTTCCCTACCCCTGGCCTAGACGCAGAGAAGCACTAGGAGTCAGATTGAAGGAAATAATACAATCTGCTAAGAAAGTGTCTTTTGCAGGTAAAAACCAACAATGAAGGCAGATGCCACTGTTGATTCATAATGTGTTTTCTCTCGTCTGCCTGTCGCTCTCCCTCCTCATGGTATGAGGTCACTTGGGGACACTGCTGTTGTTGTTGTTTATGGACAGCGGTAAACACGCTCCTGTCATCCTTGTAAAGTTGACTCTGTTTCCTGAGTAGTACGACAGCTGGGAATTTAATGTAAAACAGTCAGGCTAACAGTGAGAGTCATACATGTTTCCTGTGCACTCACACGAATGACTCACAGTCTAGAACTAGACAGGCCTGGTTCTAGACTGCTTTGAATCGGGGGACACTGAGTTATTTTAGTTGGTTATATGTTTGAGAACATTCATCTGCTTACTTATTTGCCCAAGATGCTGTAAATTAATGTTTATTAATTTCTTTCTTGTGGAGTTATTTCATTTTAAGGGGAAACATTTAATTCTGAAAAACACATTTTGGATGTCCAAAGTCCTTTTTAATTGGCAAATGTGTCAATCCATCGTGGTTATTTTTAAATCAAGCTTCCTAGTGAGCAGGAAAATAAAGTAATTGAGAAAGATTTTAACTTCTTATTTATTTTATTTTTGCGTTGGATGGGCCTTTGCTCCCCAATCCCTGTCCAATCTCTACTGTTATTCGCACAGATGGGAGAGGATGATTGGCTGTACTGCCTGCCTGTATTAGGGTCTTCTCTTCTTAGAGTCTGCAGCAGCCATGATCAAACTCAAATATCTCTGAACCTCCGTATGTTTTATTGTTGTGATAGACTCTGACCATCGCTGGTTAGACCTCTAGGTCATACAGCACAGCTTCAGTTCTTTTATTGTTGTGATAGACTCTGACCATCGCTGGTTAGACCTGTAGGTCATACAGCACAGCTTCAGTTATTTTCTGCATTGAGCAGATACACTACATGTGTCATGGGTATTTGCAGCGCAGCCCCTGCTGTTTCTGCGGTCATCTTTCTATTTGGCGTCGTCAGGGCGCTCTATCTGATTTTTTCCGCCTCCGTTCCAGTATTCGCATCTTGCCCGACAATTATTCCCTACACCTGTTTTGCATTTCCTGCCGGCTATCAATACCTCAGGACTTCCGCATTTCCGCGCATATTGTCTTTGCTATGTCGGTAAGGTATAGGAATTTTGGTCGCTGCATTTCTGGTTCGTACGAATAGGAAACGCAGCAAGTCCGGTTATAAGATTTAGGTTAGATTGGTTTTCTCTTTCCTTTCCAATCTTTCTTTATCCTTTATTCTTTTCACCTGTTGCCAGTTGTGTTCAGCTCTTTTGCCACAAGAGCTTAGGGTAACAGGTTTTTTCAATTTTTTTCCTTCACTCGTTTTATCGAGTTTTGTTTTGTTTCACCACCTCTTGTTACGCCTAATTATTTAGTGCGTGAGGTTCTTTTGTTAGTTATTCTCGCTGTTTATCGAGATCGCCTCAGTTTTTGGAGGTTGCTTTGTTTTGCCCTGTGCTAGGGAAATCCTGTGTTATCTCAGTCCTGGTGCGGCTACTTCCGCGTTTTGTGGCGTATCTCTTTAGATACGCTTTTAGAAATCCTTATCGGTCGCGTTTGGTTCTCAGAACCTTACACTCCTTCTTACAAAATGGCCAAAAGTATCCGGGCACCCCTTGATCTAGGGCTGTATTTCATGGTTCAGGCTCGGCTCCTTAGCTCCAGTGAAGCCAAATCTTTAACGCTACAGCATACAATTACATCCTAGTGGATTCTGTGCTTCTGACTTTGTGGCAAAAGTTTGGGGAAGGCCCTTTATTGTTTCAGCATGACAATGCCCCTGTGCACAAAGTGAGGTCCATACAGAAATGGTTTGTCGAGATTGATATTGAAGAACTTGATTTGTGTGCACAGAGCCCTGACCTCAACCCCTCAAACACTTTTGGGATCAATTGTAAAGCTAACTGTGAGCAAGGTGTAATCACCCAAAATCAGTGCCCAACTTCACTAATGCTCTTTTGGCATAATGGAAGCAAATCCATGTAGCTATGTTCCAACATCTAGTGAAATGCCTTCCCAGGAGAGTGGAGGTTATTATAGTAGCAAAGGTGCGACTGACTCCATAATTAATGCAATGATATGTAGCAGGTGTACATTTTATTTTGGCCATATAGTGTAATTTTATCAGGAGCGACTTGCACAGATAAAATAATTTTGTACTGTCCATTTACACAGCTTGATGTTTCTGAAAATTCAGGTCAAGCTCCTTGCTTAAATGTACACTGGCGAACCCATGATGTTTGAGTTACAGGCCCATTTCCCTGACCATTACACTGCACCACCTCCCATAGCATTTGCATGCATTAGCAGCAGGAAGTGTGTCAGCAGAAGGCAGGTGGGCCTAGTTCTAATGCTGTTAAGGTCTCAGGTGGCTAACAGGGTCTCAAGTACAGTTGAGCTGTCAGAAGCTCCTGAGAGTGATTTCCAAGACTAAGATCATGCTTGTGCATTTTACTCACAGTGCAGTGCAGTGCACGATTGCTGGACGAGGCACCCAGGAGAATTGAATCTAAGCCCTTCTCAACAAAGCCAATAACTTTTAATTTTAGGTCCCGGGTCTGGGGTTGAGTTATTGGGAATTTGCGGGGGCAGTGGAGGTAATGGATGTGTGCATAGAGAGGTGCTTCTGTAATGGAAAGATTACATGAAGAGGCCCACTTCTCAGGCTACTTCACATTAAGTGCCCCTTGTAATGTTTCCCACTGTTATGAATTGCTTTAGAAATTTGTTGATATGGAGAGAGACGGAAATGTTTGAAGTGTAATATGTTGAAGAGTCTGTAGGTTATGCATATCACCATATGCAGGCATCTTACAGGTGTCATTCCTTACACCTGCTTACACTTGTGTAACACCTAAGTAAACCTTACGTCTTTAACACATATAACACTAGTGACTTGATTGTGATGTTGTACTTTCTTGTCTTGCTGACTTAGCCTTAAGACTTAGCCATAGCTTATTATGTGAACTAGACTCAATGTACATGTCTATGGAAAGCTGTTATGATAGAACAGTACTTTATCGGACCTGTTTGTAGTTGTTTTAACGACCTTCGGTATGCACTTATTGTACGTTGCTTTGGATAAAAGCTCACGTCACGTGGTGCTGTAATGGCGACATGTAGTCCAGCTGTCTCTCGTTTTCGTGTTTGTTAATTTGAATGTGTTTTGTTGTGTCAGGCTTTTGTCTTTTGTTTTTTTCATGTGCTGTGTGTCTGTTGTGGGACGGGGAAGCGGACTGGAAATCTTTCGGGGCACTCCTGCTGCTCGTTTTTATAATATTGACGAATTGTCTAGCGGGGATGATTTTGTTTGTGGTCGTCACCATGGAGATGCATTCGCATTATGCTCGGAAATGTCCGTTGCAGCCACGGAGTTTACCATCGCTCTTCACCAGAGTTTATGATGTCGGGACTTCGGGAAAATAAAAGTTATTCTATTCTACTCTATTCTAAAAGTGTCTGCCAAGTGAATGTAATATAAAGGTTTCTGGTGTCACTTCTTGCATTATTAGCATGTTACTTTCCTGTTTGTAAAGAGAGATTCTGGTGCTGGTGTGTTTGGCTATGGGTGTTCTGTCTTCATGAATATTCACAATGAAACACAGCGTTTTGCATTTCAGCAAGGACAGGGGACGGAATTATCTCTGTTAAGCATGCTGAGGCGAAATTTCTGTTCTGTAAACGGAATGCGTGATGATTTCCCTCTCCTTCTGCCCCTAAGGCATGGGTGGGTGGTGGGGGGGCGATTTCACAAAAACGCTTCTGTCCTGAATCATGTGACCCACTTTAAGTCCAAATGTTAATCAAATTGGTGACAGTGCGTCTGTCAATCCATTAGGAGGCTTAAAAATATGGCCAGCGTGACGAGCGGCTGAGTGACAGATTGATTGACGTAGGTCCCTGTCCCACTGACAGGTCAATCACTCAATTACAACCTCATGTGCAACCTCATTACTGAAGAAACTGATTATAAGAAGTGATAAAACTATTTTTTTTGGGGGGGGGGGGGTTGTTATCACGATGAACAAGGGTGAAAACATTTTAGAGAACAGGCTGCTCAGGAGAGTTTGGAGTGCTATGTGTGTGGAGGGCGATGGTGCCCATCAGGGACTAATGAGTTTCATTTAGACTTGGTCACAGCTATCACATTGAATGGTATGGAGGAGTCTGCTCATTCTGTTGTTATCAGCTGATGTAAAGGGACTTTAGAAAGGCCAGCATTATCCCCTCTGTCAAAACTGAATTCTCTAATACTCTACAGGCAAGTCTCGCATGTTCTTTTGAAAATCAAAAGGACAAGTGGTTGCCTGAAATCCTATATCGCGTTACCTGGCTTAGCGTGGCAAGAATGACACAAAAGCACAGAGCCACGAGGAAATGGAGCTTAAGTAGGGTGGAGCGCACCTTTAGGAAATAATTAATTAGTCCCGGAGAACGGGAAATAAAGAAGGGAGCACCCTCTCGCAGCCCGAGAGGCAACTCCAGAAAACAGAACCAAGCAGGCAAAAAACCATAACAGGACCCCCCCAGTAAGGAGTGGCCCTAGACGGTCCTTCAGAACCATGCCTGCAAAAATCGGCTTTGAGCTGCGAGTCTAAAATGTTCCTGGAAATGTTCCCAACAGCGTTCCTCCAGACCGTAACCTTCCCAGTCCACAAGGTATTGCACCCCACGGCCCACTCGCCTACTGGCTAAAATACGACGAATGGTGTATGCCGGCTGGCCCTCGATGAGACGAGGAGGAGGTGGAGAATCCTCAGACAGGGCCAATGGACTCATGAGTACTGGCTTCAGGCGAGAGACGTGAAATGTGGGGTGAACCCTCATGGACCGGGGAAGTTGGAGGCGAACCGTGACAATTATCCTCTGGACAATTTTAAACGGTCCTATGAAATATGGGGCGAGCTTGCGGCACTCGACTCGCAACGGGAGGTCCCGTGTAGATAGCCACAACCGGTGACCCACAAGATAGGAAGGCGCCGGACAGCGTCGCCTGTCAGTGAGCCTCTTCTGATTAGCCACCGCACACAGAAGAGAGCCCTGAACCCTCCTCCAGGTGGCACGGCACCGACGAACGAAGGCTTCAGCGGATGGTACCCCTACATCCCTTTCTTGGTCACAGAACAATGGAGGCTGATGGCCTCAAACAGGGAGATACCTGTGGAAGCGTTACGCAACGTGTTGTGAGCGTATTTTGCCCACGCTAGATGTTGACTCCAGGTGGTGGGGTTAGCAGAGGCCAGACAGCAAAATTTGGAAATTAATTTCCCCACATCCTGGGGAAGGCTATGAATCCTAAAGACGTGATTCATTATTTAACGTGCGGTCTCCGGAGCCGAAGGCAGTTTAATAAGGGGAATAATTTGGCCTGCTTTAGAGAAGCTGTCCACCACCACCAGGATAGTAGTGTCGTCCGAAGGGGGTAGACCGGTCACGAAATCTAATGTGATATGGCTCCAAGGGTGACTCGGGACAGGCAGTCGGCGTAAGAGCCCGGATGGCGAGAGTTGTGACCCTTTATTGCAAGCACAAACAGAGCAAGCAGAAACAAAGTCTCGCACATACTTTTCCATCCCGTGCCACCAAAATCGCCTCGCTAAAAAATCTTTAGTGCGGTGGACGCCGGGATGACTCACCAGACAGGAGGAATGCCCCCATTGCAATACCTGGGCCCGAACCTTAGAGGGCACAAACAGGCAATTAGGGGGTCCTCCACCCGGATCAGGCTCCTGTCACTGAGCCCCTAGCATCAGGGATTCAATGTCCCACCTAGCTGGGGCCAGAATCTGAGAAGTGGGAACGATTGGCTCAGGGGAACAGTCATTCTCAGATCAGTCAAAAATCTGTGAGAGCACATCAGGTTTAACATTCTTGGAGTCCGGTCGATAGGTTAACAAAAAATTGAACCGGGCGAAGAATAACGACCAGCGAATTACGTCGTTTAGCACTCTGAATGTACTCAAGATTTTTGTGATCAGTCCACACCGTGAAAGGATGCTCAGCCCCCTCTAGACAATATCTCCACTCCTCCAGCGCCAACTTAACTGCTAAAAGCTGCCGGTCCCCTACGTCATAATTTCTCTCAGCTGGAGTCAGGCCTCGAGAAACGTAGGCACATGGATGAAACTTTTGATCCTGGAGCGAACGCTGGGATAAAATCGCCCCTACCCCCAACTCAGAGGCATCAACCTCTACCACAAAGGGGAGGGAGGGTTTGGGAGTGATCAAAATGGGCTCTGAGCTAAATCTCTTTTTTAGCTCAGTGAAGGCTGCTCTCTGCCTTCGGGGTCCATTGAAACCACGCAGGCACAAGCTTTTTAGTGAGGACCATAATACGTGCAACCAATGCACTAAAATAGAAATAGAAATAGAAAATGGGCAATAAAATAGAAATGAGCAAACCCCAGGAATCGCTGCACCTGTTTAACGGATTCCGGGGTAGGCCAGTTCCTGACTGCCGAAACATACTCGGGGTCCATCTGAAGTTTACCCTCGGACACAATAAACCCCAAGAAGAAACCGAGTCAGAGTGGAAAACGCACTTCTCAGCCTTAATATTTATAAAGATATTTTGCTAACGTATTAGGCTACTCTAGATCAGGAAGGTCTCCTGTATGCTATTGTTAGACTAGCGTATGTTACGTTAACGTTACAAGTCCACAATGTGGATTCATTGTGCGTTGAATGTTAAACAATTTGGGACAGTGCGATTGTCGCGAATATGTACCGACATGCAAATCCACTTTTGATTTTGTTTTCTCTCCACCCATTAACAGCACAGCAGCTGAGAGCTGGCTCTAGTTAGCAAGCTAACATGTACAGTAAGCTGAAAGTTTAATTAATTAAACAGATAGTGGGTTGGAAACGGATATTTCTCTTGACTCCACCAGGCGTCTGTCATTAATTTTCTCGTATGGAGGGCGAAAGGGAATGGCTGGCTAGCTACGCTGATTGTAGCTTGCTCTGCTGCAAGTGCAAATGTTACGCCAAATCTCAGTGCTCAATGCTGCGCAAAGGCTAACATTAATGCCATTGGGCTCAGTTCATATAGTAAAAAAAAAAAAACTAACAAATTAAATCTGAAATCACAACAGGCAGAAAGGTTTGTTTTTGTGGAAATAGTTTCCATTCAAATGTATAATGGAATGGTTTCATGTTTTTTATAAAACTTCCTTTTCATTATATAGTTGATTATATATTGTACCTCATATTTTTTCCAGTTCTTATCCAAAATGATTGTTCAGTGTCCCCCAGTTAGGGAGTGGGGGATTAGATAAATAAGTATAAAGTCCAGAATATAGTTCTTATAAAAGGTTTTGAAAAGAAAAAAGACAGGGAGGGGGGTGAATACTCATAAGTTGCAATAGCAATTAATTTTAGACTAGAAAATATGGCATTTCCTATATGTAACACCACTTCCGGTCGAAGTCCCGCCCACTTCCGGTCTTTATCCGAATACAGATACAGATACAGATAATGTTGATAGTCCAACAGATACAGATACAGATAGTGGCATCGCTGCACACCCCTACTCTGTAGGCATGTTAGCTGGTGGGTGGAAATCAAGCGCTCCCATAATTTTATTGCTCTCCGAATCAGAGGGAGAATCGGGCAAGGGTTCCTACGCGATCTCGGAATCAGAAAACTCTTCAAGGGAGCCCTCATCCCAAAGAGAGTTACTGTCGGCCAGAGAATCTCAGGCCAAACTTTCCTCTCCATCCTCAGAGAGAGGAGCAGAGCTATCCCGATCAGGAAGAGAATCAAGATCACTGTCGGAACTAAGCTCAGAACAGTAACCACGCCCACCCGACGCGAAGGATACCAATGGCCGGCAGTGAGACCTGCACTGGGCCTCCCATTGGAGGATGACAGCTTTGTCTCCTCCCCAGTTAATAAGCGGTCTGTGCTGAACCAGTCAAGAATTCCCTAGAACGAGGGGAAAAGCCGGGAAATCGACTAAAAAGAACTGAATGCGTTCTAAATGATCCTCGTGAGAAGTACGCATATTTAAGGGACACGTGGTTTCTTTAATGGTCCCAGTACCCAACGGGCAGCCGTTAAGGGCCGTAACCAACTGGGCTGAACGAGGCGGTGTATGGGAATCTTTCATTCCCTGGCCCATTTAGCATCTATAAAGCATTCCACTGTTCCGCTTATTCCAGAACAATTGGACCAATAGTAACGTCCGAGGGACAGCGCCATTTTGTCTCGCTAGGGTCCCCGGTTCCCCTAGCGAGACTCCCCATTTCCCTCCAATTTAGGACACTGATCTTTCAAGTGTCCTCTGCGCCTGCAGTAATGACACCACTCCACTCGCAACTTAGATTTCCTTGGCTCACGTAGAGAAGCACCATCCACCTGCATAGGCTCCTCCCTGTTAAGTGAGGAGTGGGCAGAAAAGGAGACTGGAGACGTTACCGGAGGGAAGAGAGATAGTGAGTCGAACGGTCTCTCCTGTTACCTCTCTCTCTCTCTCTCTCTCTCTCTCTCGCTCTCGTTCCCTGACACGGTTATCAATACGGATAGCTGTGGTCAACAGGGCATCGAACGTAGCAGGCGGTTTGAGCAATGCCAGGGCATATTTTATAGGGTCCAACAATGTGTTAGTAAAAAGCGAAATCAGGGGACCCTCAGACCACCCTGTTTCTCCTGCCAGCGCTTGAAACGCAATGGAGAAACCTGCTACGGTATCGTTGCCCTGGCAGAAACGGGTTAGTTGCATGGCAGCCTCCTGACCAGAGATGTCATGATCAAAGACTAACGCCATCTCCTCCATAAGCTTATCCGCATTTCTCATTACAGTGCCGTTGGCCCGAATAAGGGGACTAGCCCAGGCAAGAGTAGTCCCGGCAAGTAGCGACAGGATAAAGGCTACCCGGGAATCCTGTGATGAGAACCGTGAGGGCTGGGATTTAAAAAAAATAAAACATCGTGTCAGGAAGCCCCGACACTTTCCCGATTCCCCGTCATACCGGAGGAGCAGTTGGAGCTTTGGCTCCCTCACAATGAGTGGGATGGGCAAGGCAGGAGGGCCCGGATGCTTGTGACACTGGGGTTTTGACTTTGACTGTCAGTTGGCGAACACTCTCAGCCAACTCACAGAACTAACCCTCCTGGATGCGCAGCTGATCAACTAACTGTTGTAATGACATAGCCTGTTGTTGTGCCTGGAGACCCCGAATGCCCTCCTCATGGGCGGTCAGTGCCGTCATTTGATCCTCTCCTGACGGAGTTGCTGGTACCTCCATTTTGGCTTTTGTGTACTGGAATGGGTCGGGTTTGGAGGACCAGACGCGACTGAAAGGGGATCCCACAAAGCGAGAACAACCACTAAAAGAGTGAAGAGAGTCAGTGAACGGAGCAGAGAGAAATAAACAGAAAGGAAAAATAACTCCCGGCGTACAGCCAAAATATAGCAACCCAGAAAAGTGGGCGAAAACTCGTAGATCTCGAGCAGAGAAAATAAACAATAAGGGAAAAGAATCCCGGCATAAGCCAAACAAATAACAACCCGAAAAACAGGGAAAAGCTTGTAGACTCGAGCAGAGAATAGAAACGAAAATAAAATAAATGCCTCTAGATCAATAACTATCAAAGAGCTAAAAATAAAAGGCAAATGGACACGAGGCAAAACCGAGGTTACTGTCTAGTAGCGAGACAGGGAACAGAAAACCAAGGTAGGAAATAAAGTCTGAAGGAGAACAGAAACCTAAAAACTGAATTCTCTAACACTCTACAAGCAAGTCCCGTGTGTTCTTTTGAGAATCAAAAGGACAAGTGGTCGCCTGAAATCCTATACCGCGTTACCTGGCTTAGCGTGGCAAGAATGACACAAAAGCACCAAGCCATGACGAAACGGAGCTTAAGTAGGGCGGAGCGCACCTGTAGGAAATAATTAATTAGTCGCGGAGAACGGGAAATAAAGAAGGGAGCACCCTCTCGCGGCCCCGAGAAGCAACGCCAGAAAACAGAACCAAGCAGGCAGAAAACCATGACAGCTAACTTCTATCTGATGACTTATAATGTGATATATAACTATAAATATAATGTGATATTATAACTGACAATAAATGAGAAGTGATTAGTATAGAAACATGTGTGAAACATTTAAAATTCTGTCTCCTTTTGAATATTTTGCATTATAAGAGGACATGCGTATGGCCTCCCACTAAGCAAAATCGCGTCCAGTCGTCGAACGTGGAATGTCGATGACATAAGCCGTGTTGTCTGTGGGACATCCCCCAGAATGAAAGTTATTAAGACGTCGCATCCGGACGCGCCTCCGCACTATGTTTAGATGACTCTTAATTGTGATTTAGGGTTGAGTTCGAAGACATCATTTGACATTTAACAATATTGTAGTTCAGCAATAGTTCAGCTATGGTTTCGGTCAAGATCGGCAGATAGGCTACATCATCTAATGTGGATGTCCACTGGACGTTAACAGGAGAGCCAAGAATGACAAACCCGTTTCGTCTTAATCTGTTTGTCCATCAAACAATGTCGCTGGATGCCACTTTCTCAGTGGGCTACAGCCTGACACCTTTCTCCAGCACCCTGTGTGTGAGCTATAGGCTATAAATTACCATCTGCTTTCAGGAGTTCAAAAATTCCTACGCAAAGAGGAGAGTCGCAATTAATGCATGCTAATAGTAAATCAAACGGAATACTTAATTGGCCTAATTTACATAATCTCCACCCTGTTTTAGCGCATTCACTCCAGGTACACATATTTAACTATGCATCAAAAGGAAAGTCGCAGAGTTAAGTAATACCCGCAAATTACATCCTAATAGCGATTTTGACCCATTGCGACTATTTAGTAAATCTGACGTAGATATTGTGACCTTGTAGCGACTACTACAAGCAGTTGTAATCCTTTAGTAAATCCGGCCCTCAGTGTTAAATCAACTCTTACAACGTTGATATGGTCCCTATTGGCCTTATATGTACTCTGTTAGAGTTGATTTATTATTTCACACTTCAATAAATGTGAAAAGCTAAACACATTTAACTGGACCCATATGATTATTTCTCTTTTTGTGATATTTCTGTAGGGTAGAGGTGCACATGGAAATCTGCAACAGGTCACTGTTGTACAGTGATCATTACAGACTTTAGAATGAACTAAATCCGACCTATAAGTATTTTACTGGTGGCGGGATTATTATTTATTTTTTTCACTTGGGGTGTTATAGGGTGCACATCAAAATGTTTTATTTTTTCCTTTCTGAAATACTGCAGAGGTATTTGTGGACCCTGCTATGGGATTCTGTTTTCTATTTCAAATCTTGTACGATTTCTAATTTGTCTTTCAAAATGTTCCCTAACATTCTGAATCTTACCGTGTCATTCATACATCAAACCAACAGAACAAGCTGGAATGTCATCCTCCGAATTAATTTAAAAGGTTGTTTACACTTTCAAAACTCTATTTTATGATGCCTTAGGTTTGGTCTATTAGCCTACGCATGGTATCGTTGTTTTCTGTCTGGAAATGATGCCGCTGATTACTAACGTCATGCTATGAAGTGAAATCAGATGCAGATGCCTTCATGTGAAGCTGTGGACAAATAGGACATTGTCTCAATATGTGGCTGGCTGTGATGTAGGTGGCACCAGTAAGCAGTAACGTAACAGCAATGCTCAGTAATACAAGGAGCCAAAAAAGTGAAACAAGAAATATACATCCTTAAAATGTATGAGCATGGAAACCATGTGGACTTCTGGGGATTGTCATTAATAATGTTGCCCATAAATGGTATTTCTTATTCTTCTATACACCACATACAAAGGGGTTGCATATGATTCAATGCACCATAGTTTGTATTTTCATTTTGGAGTGTAGGCAAACCAAAGTTCTCACAGAAATTCTCCTTTCCCTGTGCACAAAAAGGAATAATTACAAATACAAACAGTTTGGTGTGGTGCTTTTTTCTTTATAAATCTTTATAAAAAACTGTGGGATTTGCAAATATCACAGTGTGCAAAGGTCATATAAATTTTTTAGTATTTGCTTGGTCTCCTACGCACTTTCTGCAGAATGTGTGGATGTTTCCCCTTCTTCTTGTGCCTATGAAGGCTCTGAAAGAGAGACAATCGAATATGAATTTACACTGTAGAGCTAACAGGCCTGCTTAATATTCTGGCAAAGTTGTTGGAGTACCAACATTAATGGTCACAGTTCTATGCTGCGGAATTAGCAACTGCTTAATTATAAATTTTAATGTCCTACCAAAGGTACAATCATTTTCATCTGATTTTATAGATTGAGCTCATTGCAGTTATTTAATTCACTATCTTTGGGTTGCTCTGGCACTTCTTGCCTCCCCAGCTTTCTAAAATGATTGATGATAACTATTCATATAATATTATGAACTTGGTTCTGCAAGCACTCCCCGTGCTTTGGAAAGGGGAACAATTGCCTCTCCTATATTTAACACATTGTTGCACTATTCAATTAATTTACTCTGACTCAAAAAGCAGCACATCACCCCCAGACAAGACATTTACATTTACTAAAATTCTGACGATCCTTTATCAGAGATTCTTTTGGAAATTTAACACAAAGGGAGTTCTTGTGGACAGCTCTAAATCACAAAAGCGCTTTTGTCAGACTATGTCTCTGAAAACCAACCTGCTTCCGATTGAGGTCCACCCATGGGTCAAAAGCAGAGGTGTGTGATCCGGCCTGTTAGCAGCATTAAAAGGAAGCTGAGCTGTGGATTAGCTGTTAGCGCAGAGGGATTTGAAAGTGAGCTCATCTCTGCAGGATACTTTTGCTGGAGCCTGGGTCCTGGTCCCAGCTCAGTGGCAAGAGTATAATTTCATGCATTGGTACCATTTCAAAGTAGCATTTGCCATCTTAAGCTCATCCGCAGCAAATTGGCCGAATGCTGTAAAACAGGACAAGGCCAGACTTATTGGAATGCAATGCTGTACAGAACAAGTGGCAGATATTGTGTGGTATACAGGCGATATTGTGTGGTATACAGGTGATATTATGTGGTGTACAGGTGATATTGTGCTGCAGGGTTCAGGTAACTGCTTTTAACCAGTAGGTTGTCGGTTTGGGGCAAGGGAATGCCATTGTGCAGTATTGCTGTTTATTAATCATCTTCATAAGGCCTGTATAGCTCTTTCATAAGCACTACACAGACATTAATAAATAATATAATATTTTATAATAATAATTGCATAAAGGTATACTGTATCACCTGGTATGTCATGGTACTGTCACTTGCGGCATCATTGGTGACATAACTTATCATATGCCTATATTATATATCCTGAAGATCCCCTGAGAAAAATAAAGCTATTCTATGTGTGGTTATTGACATAAGCCCTTACTAATGTTTATTAAGTGCTTATAAATATGTTCTGTGATTAAACGGTTAACAGTGCTTATAACCATAGAAAGTGCTACCCAACTCACTTAAACCAGTTCAATTAAATAATTATTCAAGGTTATAAAAGCTTTCTGTTTAAAACATTGAACTGTGTCACCATGGATAAAGGTATCAAACCAAGCATGGTTTGTAAACACATGGGGCCCTATCTTGGCGATCTTGGCGCTTAGTCTAAGCGCATGGCGTAAAGTCCATTTTGGGCGTGTCCAAGTCCACTTTTGATATTTTAACGACGTGTTTTTTTGGTGCGGCGCAAGGTGCAACTGGGCTGAACCTAGTCGCTTCATTAATTATAGGTGTGTCTTGGGCGTGACATGCAATAAACCAATCAAAATGTCATATCCCATTCCCTTTAAAAGCCTGCTTTTCCACCTTGGCGGATTGCTTGATGGCGAAACAGACATGCTCGTGCGTGTTTAGTGTGATCAAGGAATAGGCTAAATGGAGTATGATCAATATTATTCGGACTAACCATTAGCCTATGAGTTATTTTACAAAATATATGCGGTTAAATTTCGTTAAAAGGACCTGCAACAGCTGAGAATAAGCTATCAATGGCTTCAGTCTCACCTTAGAAAACGCCAAATTAGCCTGCTTGTTCAGCGAATTTCGTTTGATTATGCAATGAAAGTGTCAAACATCAATTCCAAGAGGCTGTTCTCATGGAGTTCTCGAAGTTCAAGCTTCATCCAAAGTTCATTAGGCTACCTGCATAGTAGGCTAATATTGATTAATAACATACATACCGTTATTTTGCCTTAATGATGACACTAAATAGCCTACAATAAAGCTGTCAGGTTCGCAACCCATATGTTCACGCATATTTCCCCTTGTTTAATAATGTCCTGTTTATGGAAATGTGACCAACCTGTTTTTTTTTAGCGTAATCCTTTAAAACAATCCACTTTCCCAGGAAGACCGTGAAACGTGCGACTTACAGCAGGGGAAACAGAGAACATGCAGCTCACATGCAGAGAATGGCATTAAAATTAATTGTGAATTAATTGTGTAACGTGCTGCAAATTTGTTTTAGTTTCTAATTAGATGCTTAGTTCTCTTTAAAATCGCATTGTGCACACGCCTTTGTAGACGCACTTATATGCGCCGTTAAAATAACATGTATACAACTGCGACATGACTTTAGACCAGGTTAGTGGTGGTTCTAGCGCAAGCGCTTTCTGCTGGCTCAAGATAGCAATACGCCAAAAAGAATCCTGGCCACTCCTCATCTTAAGACCAACACGCCCAAACGGCGCAAGAGTACATGCTAGTTAAACGGCGTGAGCGTTAGGCGTTATAATGAACCTACCGCCGGGTGTAAGATAGCAAAGACACTTGCGTTTGGGTTAGCGCCGCTTTGCGCCGGGTGTAAGATAGGGCCCATGGATTGTAAACACACAGAGATTTTTTGGATTTGCATATACTGGACAAGGGACGCAATCCAAAGGTCATACAGATTTAAATCGCATGGATTCTACTGGTAAACATTATGAATTACGCATAAATAGTAAATACCATATTTTCCAGAGTAACTGTGATACACATTTGTATATTGTTTGTTTACACCATTATGACAAAAATTGAAATCCACCTTGTGCAAATCCACCTGTTGAACACAACATACTGTTTTTGGCCAGAGCAGCGACCATATTAAGAGTGAATTATAAAGATTTGTCACAGATCAGTTTTTGAATGTTTCTTTGTGTAGTTATTTTGACATTCAGACAGTTTTAATCGAAACTTTGATCAACTTCTGAATTATTATTCAGACATTGTAATGGGAAATTTTTTGGCAGTGCTTGCAACCCCCTTATTCCCATCGCAATGAAATCAATCTTCAGTGGCGCTGTAACATCTGTTTTGTGCCACAGGGCATTAAGTGATTGTATTTAAAGGGCTTTAGTGTATCTTACAGTTTATGTATTATGAACATGGCAGTCCTGAGTTAGAAACAGACTCTTGGGCCCGCAGGTACAGTGAGTTAGCATTAGGGCTAGCACATTTTCAGGCTGTGAAACCTTAATGAGGTAAGCCAGCATCACCTTGACTGGTATGATTGTTACAATATAAAGAACTCTGCTCTGTAAAACAATGTTTGAGCACATCTGCCTCACAAGACCACCTTTACTAAGTCTGACACCTCTCCCTGTGGCTGCAGATGCTATCTGTGTTTCCCTCTCGTTGGGTTAGCGTTAGCGCTGCTTCTGTTATCACTCATTAATACCTCAGTGATCGCACCAATGTGCCCTGTCTGCTGGAAGGAAACTGTTAAACCAAATACCTTGAATTACACCATTACACACAGTTCAGGAGCAATATACACACACACACACACACACACACAGGGACTAAATGTTATTGGAATTGTAATTATGCCAACGAGTTACCACTGCATCATCTTTGCCCTCATTTACTCACATCTGTAAACACTGTTGCTGTGTAACCAAGGCAGGTTGGCGGTAAAAAAAAAATCTGACAGTTCAGGCCAAACTGTGAAGAGACAGAGACAAATAGAAAAGATATGCAGCTCTACTCCAACAGCCTGACCTTGTGTGACAAATCCCATTACCAACAGCTTTTGGAATGAGAAAAAAGTTTAAGACTCGCCTCTTAAAACTGTCAAATCATATATTTTGTTTAATTACTCACCACTGTGAGCTTTATCAGAAAAAAAATGCAAATGTAGAGGGAGGGGGAGGGAGGGGGGTGAGTGGGACAACATGACAAATGAGTGATTATATTAATTACATAAGGCATATCCATAGGATTTACTAGAACATATTCATATACATATTGAATATGTATATATATATATATATATATGGGTGTCCCAGGAGTGTATTAGGGGACTACAGCACAGACTGTCCATGGGTACAGTTTAGCTACCCTCCAATACAGACCTTGAAATTAAATTCAAATCACTTGCATGGCAGTTTGTGTGAAATTGAGAAGTGATCTTTTTTGCTTGAAGAGATATTTTCACGGTTAAAGAAGCTAGGATCAAGGTTTGAACTCATGGCATGGAACAAACCAGAGAATATGTAGATCAATATTACAGCACATTGCACGCAGACAAGGCAAAAGCTGGAACAGCAAGTGATCGAGGGGGGTAATTATCCTGAAATGCAAATAAGCTTGAACAATTTAAAAACTGTCACTGTCAATTTTGAAAATAATTTTCAGCAAAATTATAAGAGGGACAAAAAAAGCTGTTAAAACCTAGGAATTATTTTTTGTCCAGGCTGCAAAACTTAATTTATCCATCCTTTATTAGACTTTCAGCTACCCGTTGTCATTTCTACTTTTGAATTATGGCTCGTCAGTCATGCACATTCTTGCAGTTTAATTAGTCATTTTCATGTCAGCAAATTGGATTGAATATGGGTTTAATAATTTACAGTTTAACATGGTGCCATAAGGAAATGGTCAGTGTAAACGGGTGACGGCGTTGTTTTTAAAAATGATGATATATTAAAAATGTCCGTGCCAAGGTTGTGGAGTGGCTGACAAAGGATATCAGAATTGAGCGAAATAGGTTTGTCTCATCATAAAAGAAGTGCATTAGCTTCAGGCTGCATTGTTTGCTACCCCTGTCAAAAATACTGTCATAAAAGGGATGAAATGACATGGTAGCTGCCTTTGATGAGGGGGGTCCAATGAGCTTCTCTGATACAGGGACTGTTGGAAAGAGAAGTCCATGGAGGGCTGTGTGTTCCTGCTTGAACTAAAATGGTGGTCGTCATCACCAAATGTATCCTGTCATTTTTGCATCACTGTTCTATGGATCAGCAAACCCTGGTATAAGAGTGCTAGCTCTCAATAATTGGTCAGTGCGCAGAAACACAGCCAGGCAACAGGTGTAAGAACAATTTAAAGCACAACTGAAGTTTTATTTCGGTGGATTTTCTTTAGGTTGTGTAGCATAACTATGTTACTTATTACAAGTATTTAGAGATCGTAAATACGTTGTATATTATATTTACATTTTTTTTAGTTTTACGCCCTATTTTGCGCTCTAATTCAATGGGTAGCTGAAAGTCTAATAAAGGGATAAATTAAGTTTTGCCTCTCAAGAGCTGAGTCCCCCCCCCCCCCCCCACCACTGCCTGCCGCTCCCGCCACCATCGCCACCCAGGTTCCCCCCCCCCCCCCCCCCACCACTGCCTGCCGCTCCCGCCACCATCGCCGCCCAGGTTTCCCCCCCCCCCACCACTGCCTGCCGCTCCCACCACCATCGCCACCCAGGTTCCCCCCCCCCCCCACCACTGCCTGCCGCTCCCGCCACCATCGCCGACCAGGTTCCCCCCCCCCCCCACCACTGCCTGCCGCTCCCGCCACCATCGCCGCCCAGGTTTCCCCCCCCCCCCCCCACCACTGCCTGCTGCTCCCCGCCACCATCGCCGCCCAGGTTCCCCCCCCCCCCACCACCACTGCCTGCCGCTCCCGCCACCATCGCCGCCCAGGTTTCCCCCCCCCACCACTGCCTCCCGCTGGAATGTCATCTAGCTGCTGCAAATTCTATTCACATGAACATGGTCATTAAAACCTAGACCCTGATTCGACCAGAGGAGGATGGGTTCCCCCTTGAGTCTGGTTCCTCCCAAGGTTTCTTCCTATCTTCAACCAGGGAGTTTTCCCTTGCCACTGTTGTCTTTGGCTTGCTCTTGTGGGGGCCTCGTTTTCCCTCTTAAGGAACATAAGTGAGCCAAAGCTTAATTGTGCCCAAGGGTAGTAGTTCTATGGATTCTTGGGACCAAGGTTTCTTTTTTTGCCTATTTTTGGGCCAAAACGGAAGCCCCTTTGTTCACACCAGTCTCACGTGTATCTATTATTGTCCCCAAGAGAAAGGGAAATTAACTTGCTGTCTAACTCCTAATTTTTGTAGGTCACGCTAAAATATCAATAAATGTCAATGTAAATACTTTTCATTAATCATGTGTCAGTTCCAGTGGCGGCTCCTGAGCTGAAAATTGGGGGTAGCAGAAAACTTCCCTTTAAACTGATTATTGGTCTTAATAATTTTTCAATCCGTTTCCTTGATTAACAATAGGCTACATCAGCGTTTAATTCACCAATTACTCAATGCCATCAAATGTAACCGGTTCTCCTCAATTAGGCTATTAGGCAAGTAATACAATTATTTTAACTTGCTTCGCAAAATTGTGCACATTTTAATCAACATTATAATTGTGGATACATGTGCTCTTCGTTCTCCGCACTCTTAATTCTGAAAATATTAATGGAAATTAAACGATCTTAAAGCTCAGCTTTTGTTAGATTTTTTTATTTATTTAGCACAACCTGCAATAAAAAAATAATCAGTCAGTTCTCTGTGGTTGTTAGCTAGCTGCTGTAGGGTGACGTGAAAGCATGAAAGAGTTTCTACTTCTAACAAGCTATCTGTGGTTTCACTGGTTAGTATAAGTTCCAAAATATAGTATACTACAATGCTATAGTACTAGCTAATGGCTAGTACTAATGATAAAAATATAATCTTTCAATGCTAGACAAAAAAAAAAATCACAAATAGATAAGTCATTTTACAACGTATGCTCCCTAAAGTGATATTCATATTGAGATTTGTGCCTTAGTTTAAATATTTAATGTATTTATTTAACTTTTTGCACAGCTGTGTGGTACTTCCACTGCAAGGACAGCTTCGCATCTGTTTTCCAGTATACCATCCCACTGATTCCACTCATCCCATTAAACCAAGACAAAAAGTTTTTTCTGTTAAAATAAGACCTCAAGTGAACCCGAGATGTAAAGCCAGTTATTCACTGAAGTTAAACTGCCAAGTGCATCTTGATATGGATGCATTTTATACAATGCTTTTGGCTCAGTCTCAACACTGTTTTGATGCTGTGCTGTGCCCACTGAACTGAAAAACCTGCAGAAGTTGAAATTCTGTCAAAATAAAATCTTTTAAATGTGAGCATTTAAAGGATGCCTACAGAACTCAATAGGCTGCAGCTTTTTCCAGTTTTGTTTTGAACTTAGTAGGGGAGTCACTAATAAAGGGAAGAATTGCATCGACTGAATGTTCCTTTTTAGCTAAACCAACTCACCTGGCCTGGATTCAGGGCTGCCCAACTAGTTTTGTACTTTTTTTTTAGTTTTGTAAGTTTTTTTTATGAAAATGTGATTGAATCAGGGCCATTTCTGGGGGGGGGGGGGGGCACGGGGGGAAAGCCAAATCCAGAAAAAATTTAATCTGACAATATGAAGTCAGCGCCCGTAGCGCCCGTAGCGCCCGTAGCGCCGTCAGTAGGCTATTAGAGCTACGGACGATTCGGCCAATCATAAAAATGCCACATCGAAATAATATATTTATCTAATATCTGATTTGTTCGTTTGGCCATATAAAACATGGAGACGCAGTGAGAGAGAGAGGTCAGTTTCTTTGATCGATCTATGCTGTCTCTTCTTGATAACTAACTGTTATGCATTGCTTAGGACAGGGGTTCCCAAATCGGTCCTGGGCCCCCCTGTGTATGCTGGTTTTTGTTGCAACCACAGTTGCAATCCCAGAATTTTAACAAGCTGTTAATTTCTTAATTAGGTGCTTGTCATGAGGAATTATTTACCCTCTTAAGCCACATTATATCAGAAATAGCTATGGATGCCATGTAGAATAAACACCCCATGTTCACATTGTGCTTATTGTGCTATATTATTTAAAAGAGATAAGAAAGTTATTTAACAGATCGATTTAAAGACTGATTTGAATCAATAGGCTGCCAATTTGTGAAAGTGTGACACACTGTTCCATTTCAAATCCAATGGAATTCTGGAATACTGGAATTCTGGAATACAGAGCCAAAACAACAAAAATTGTGTCACTGCCCTCAGACTTTTGGTCCCCACTGTATATATATATACTGTATATATATGAAATGATGAGCCAATTACAGTACCTTAGTTTCACATGTAAATCGGAAATAGCACAAAGAGACTGAAATGATAAAGGAATAAGGAATAAGTAAGATTCTATAATAATTTGATTTAATTGGGCATTGATAAAGTTGTCCTCCTATAAGATGAGGGGGGTGGAGGTGAGTTTAAAATATAATATACTGATTAGCATATACTTTAGCTTTATATGAAAGCATCTGAAATCTCATCTAGGGCTTTGAAAAAAATAATCTGTCTTCAATTAAAAAAACACGATGGACAATGAGAAATGGCCTGAAAATGTATTATGGCTTGACTGCAAGCGATTCCAAAATGGCAAGACCATTAAGAGTGTATGAGAATTTAAGAGTATGAATGAGAATAAGGTTGAATGTGGTCAGCAAATAGTATGTATGATCTAATTCCCTATGATAGCCAATTTAACTAGCATCACCAATGAGTTCAAGTGATAAGGAATTTTGGACAGAAAGGATACCGCCCTTAATATGCAGCCAATCAGCTTTATTGTCTTGCAAACCATAAATCAATATGGGCATTTTGATTTAACAGGGAGATTTGTTTTTATTGAATGAAGATAAACCATCTGCTGAAATGAAAAGGCTGTCTGGAACAGATTCCAAAATCTCTGACAGAAAGCATCCATTCTGCTATGGTTATGCCAGATATATTCACTGACAAGGCAAATGGATATGTGCCGCTTTGAAATTCATGCAATGTATTTTAAATTTTAAAAAATAAAGGAAAGTAATATATGTGATATATGCTCCGCTTTAGTTGTTTGATTATACTGTGTTTACATTTGTTTGCTTTTTTATAATAATTCAAGATGCCTCTAAGCAAAATTTTTTAAGTAAAATACACAAGGGACACCTCAAAGTTCTCATTGTCATTGTAAACATGAAAGTTGTCATGAAGGAGACATTGAATAAAGTGTCAATCCATGACCATTATAGCACTGCTATACATTGCTCAATTCCGAAAGTATAAAATTGGCATCTTTGCTTTTTAAATAATCGAGCGTAGCGTTAGTTCAGGCAGGCCACGAGAGTGAAACCCGACCATAGGTGAATCAGCTGACAGCTCAGCTGAGTAGTGACGCTACTTGAATGGATTGATTGGTGAATCAAGGCGGTCTATTTAACCGCCTCGCCCTAACATGGTGAATCCTCTGATGCACGCCCGCAGCACACAAACCCCCCCCCCCCTCCACCCCAGCTCCATCCTCTTCAGTTCCCCTTTGCGCACTGACACCTAGCCTATATCGCTCCTGCATGGCTCACTAATATGTTCGAGTGCCTACTGATTTCTTTCCTCTCTCCTTCCCTCTTCGGCAACCGCCGGAGCGGTAGCTATAGATCAACAAACATCGTTCTCCAGAAGCAGCCGGTCAGCTCAGCTCCACGCCGTCCCCAGCTGATGATGCCACCTGCTGGCCTTCAATCCGCCTTCCACCACCAGCTCATTATATATTGACATTTTCATATGTTCTGTCTTGCATTTTTCTATTCTGTAATTAGCTATTCAGTTAACCGGTGCCAGTCAGCGGCGGATGGACTCCCCCCTCAGAGTCAGGTTCTGCCCAAGGTTTCTTCCTGCTAACAGCAGGGAGTTTTTCCTTGCCACTGTCGCCATAGGCATGCTCTACGGGGGTTCAGGCCCGGTTCCTTGTAAATTGTTGTGATAATGACACTTAAAAGTGCCAATACATACAACTGATTGAATGGAATCTGTAAAAAACCATTCTCAGTGCTGCCGGTTCTGTTCTAAGTGCAACCCTATTGGGGGTTGTTGCTGCTGCCCTCATCGCCATACCCCTGCTTGCTCGCGTTGATTGGCCGGAGGGTTTTTGAACAGAACCATACCGCCAAACCTAAAATGTATTGTTTTAAGAATGTTAATAAAGCTTTTACTTGAACAACAGTGGTCCTGACTGAACTGTCATTTCTGGTGGGAATTTTCAATTCTACAATATCTCACCTCAATGCTTAATATAGTCATGTTGGACAAGGTAATTTACTTGTAAATCAATCTCTGTGATGTGATCGGGATTTGCTTTTCTCTGAAAGCATACAGAGTAAAGGGGAAAATATTAAAAGATCATTACCCAGAGATGTTCTTTCTCAGAGAGAACACTGCATGACTGCTATTATTCACATTATGGGGGGTCAAAGGGACATCATGTCCTATTGAATGTTCAGAGGGAGATATCTTTTAAGCTGAAAAAGCTTCTCTTCTCTACGAAGATGTTACATTTGGAAAATCCTTGTCAAGAGCCTTTTTTCCTTGATCTTCTTGGATGAAATTGTCTTCAATTTTCAAAAATGTTCATAGGGTATTTATATTGAACCAAATTTGTACTACAAATGACCTTTAGCTTTAGATTGAATTAAATATATTCTGGTTGATGGGACAAGAACAAATGAGATTTACAGAGCATTCTCATCTGCAAATTCTAAGAGCAGTGTAAAATGTTATTATTTTTACAAGCACAATGTGTGTACCAGTCAATCACAGACAGCATAATTAATATTATTAAATGCATGCAGTCAAGCATTCATAACACGCCCTTATGATGAAGAAAAGCATCCTCATTAGGTCATACATTCCATGTGCTGCCTTTCCCCTATTGGCTGCATTAAAATGCATGTGCAGCCATGCAGACCTTATTCCCATTTTCCCTTGCGCTCCTGTGCGCATTTGATAAAAATGTGATGGCTTCTGTATTGCAAAAATCCAAAGCTCCCCTTGCATTTCAATGACAGCTTTAAAGCTGATATTCAGAATGTTCTTGTCCAAGATTATATCATACAAAAACAGGGCCTTCAATCATAACAGAACTGCTTTGGCATTCTGGTATATCTCATGAACTGTAATCCTGTACCAGCAATTTTGCATTTGTATAATAAGGGTCAAGTGTGATTTAATAAACATCAAGTTCGTAAGTGCATAGATGTGTGCTTAGGGCTATTGTTAGCTCTTTTGAACAGAGGGTAAGCCTGCTAAAGCTTATAAAAAATGCCATTATGAATTGCTGGTTTCTTCAGCCATTCTTATCTCTAATATTAATTCCTTATTTCTCAGGTACTGCCTATGATAGAACAGTGTAGTATGGTCTGTCTTATAGGAGAGGACAGAACAGACTGAGAAGTCATTCATCTGCTGTTTTGAGCAGAGCAACATCCACAGCTGAAATTTATGAAATAACTGTAGGGCCTGCTGGGTGGTTCATCCGCATTAAGGCACCGTTCTAGTGCATGGACGAGTCCCACGGTCTTGAATTTGGGCCATTCCGGTGTCAACAGTGGCCAGCAGCCCCGCACAGTGACACGTAGTGGGCCTTTGTATTACCCAGGGTTCAAAGGGCTTCAGCCAGCCAGGATGACAGCATCACTCACCAGTGGTCCATGTAGGTTGGTCGGGGCACATAATGCCGTCTGTTGAGCTGCATGTGAACTAACAAATTTTGCAGTCCGATAATAATCTTTAAAAAATCTGCAAGAAATCTTGCTTCCGTCGGCTGGAACGGTCTTTTGATGTGAGGTGGTCAAAGACACGATTATTTCTGTGGTGAACCAGTCTGGACCTCGTCGGGAGAGCCCAGGATCATTTCAAACTGTTTGATATTGTCAGGAGTCCTGGCTGACCTGCAGCGATGCATAGTTCTACTAGAACGTCAACAGCCAATGAACGAGCGCACAACAAACGCAACAAAAAACAGTTTGAAATGATCCGTACTTCCGTAGCCTTGGCAACTGTGCGTGAAAATTCGACCTCGCCATAACCACCCATAAGTCTGTATTTCCTACTTATTGTAAACCTGATATGCTGACATGAAAAAAAGATTTAACTGAAAAATAAAAGAGGCTTATCATCTTGAGGTTATCATTGCCTGTTGGGGTCGTCGAGTGAAATGGAAATGTCTTTGACATGAAACAAATCTTTCTGTTTCTACAGGAGCTAAGCTTTTATCTGTCTCTTAGTTATTCCTTTAAATCTATATGCTTTTCACAGTGTCTGAAAATAAAATGTATAATCCATTCCTGCATTTTCAGTCCTTTTGTTCATAAGAAATTAGCTGGTGATTCACCATTCATCAGGTGATTATGCCTGGATCATATTGAGGCTCAATCTAAAGGGTTCATAGGTGTTGAGCATCTGTGCATATCATGGTGCAAAGTGCTGTTAGTTAAATTGATTGGATTTTTTTTAAATTAATTTGTTTGAAAGGGGTTTGATACCCTGTTCACAGCTGTGGACTCACCTCTATGTTACCCTCTTTGCCCATCTGAAAAAAGAAAAAATATGAAAGGAGGAAGGACTGTCCCAATCGCTCTTTTTTAAGTGGGTTAAAGAAGATTGGTAACCAGAATGTTGCAGGTTCAATGCTAGATGGAGGGATATGTCAGTTAGCCTGAGCATGCTATGTAGCCAAATCGATTTAAGATAATATCCAGTGGTCTACCTGGTGTATCGAGTTAGAAGCACGCGCCCAAGGTGAGATTTCAACCCGCACCTCTCACGCACCCAAAGGCTCCAAAGAATATCAGTCAGCTAAAGAAAAAATTGCCGTTAGCTAAGGGCAACGTCGTCCTTTTGAACATGAGGGTTGCGTCGCCATAGACTGTTGTCATGGCAACCTGCTACAAGGCCTTTGCTGTATTGCACCTCACTGTGCCTACTAGCGAACTAGCCAAGCTACACCCGCTACACTGGCAATTTTTATTTATTTTTTTAAAATAATGATCCTAAAGAACATCCCTTAGAAAAGAGCACATATATAGAAAATTAAGGGTCACTAATTCAAACTTTTCCTTTAAACTTCACCAAGCATATCTTGGCATAACAGACTTTTAATGAGGAGCTCACTGCTGGCTGGCAATAGATATTAGCCAGCAGTGGGTGAACCAGCTCTTGTGTGGTTTGATAAGCAGTCCCACGAGGGGAGGTGAGACCTGGAGACAAAATGAAAATAATCCAAAATATAAAATAGACCATAACAAAGCAAAGAGCCTTGGCTACAGACTGTAGTCATCACGTGAAATGAAATTTTTACACTTCCAAAGTTAGGCCAAAATTATCCTCAGGCCATCAAATACAGTAATTAACATACAACACTTAAATTGTGCCCTATTTATTTATCTCACACTATTCACCCCTCCCCCCTCCTTGCTTTAGGCCTAATAAATGTTTTCCAGGATGTCATTATTGAAGCGAGAGATCCCTGTGATTGGGTCTGCTCTCGATGCATGATTCCGGTTGGCTATCTCTGAATAATTAACCACATACATGTACACTCTCATTCTCAGACACACACGCAAACACACATACGCACATGCATACACGCGTACATGCACACACACACACACACACACACACACACACACGTACACAAACACACATGCACACACATATGCATGCACAGATGTACATTAAAACACACGCACACACACACACACACAAATACACCGATGCACACAGCTGGAGGAGGAGGAACAGGTGGCTTTTAGTGAGGTAATCCATCTTGAATCTCCAGGAGCCAAAAATATTTTTTAAATCCAGAAGCCAAAGAAAGGAGGAGCTGCTCCCTGAGAACCTCAGCAGGGGGAAATTGAGGCTTTTTGGGCTGGAACATGCAGGCCCTTCCAAAATGATTCAATCATAACGATAAGTAACAAAGCTGTAATGTTCTCACTCCCGTCCTCTCATTTCCCATGTTTTCCTTCTCCCCCTGTTTCATGTTCGTCTCTCCCTAGTTCGTTTCCCCGAGCTGCAGGTTGGGCGTGGTTTTTCCTTTCGTGTCACTCTGTCTCACTACTCTTCTCTCAGCCTATCCCATTCCCCCGTTTTGCATGCATTCCACACTCTCCGCTCTGTTAATCACCCTCGCATACATTCGCACGCGGCACCTACTTGATATCAATTAATGTTTGTATTTAGTCACCCGGTGTTCTCTGTCCTGTGCCAGTTCGTTAACTCTCTTTGTCTGAAACCTCTGGTCTTGTCTTGATTCCTAGTATCCAGTCTAGTCTTGCTATTGAAAGTCTTGTCTTTTACCGGCGTTAATTCGCCTCTCTACTCCGTCTAAGGTCCCTGTCTAGCTCTTGTCTGGAACGGCATTTCCCCTGTTCATTATTCCTGCCTCGCTGTACTAACTCTGTCTGCTTGAGTCTGCCAACCTGCAGTTGTTTGCTACCCCTGCCCGTGTTGCTGTTTTCCTGCCATCCATCTGACGTGTGTGCATGCAGCCGGGGCTCCTGCTCCTCCACTCTGCGGCAGTGCCCGCCTCCTGCCTGTGCTGCTGCTGCTGCTGATGTGCTGCTGTCGCTGCTGCTACTGCTGCTGTTGCTGTTGCTGCTACTGCTGCTGCCCTGCCGCTGCGCCTACGTCCTGCCCGGACTCCGCTCCACTGTCCTGCACTTCTCCTGCCACTCCACTCAGCCCTGTTCCCGCTCCCGCTCTACCTCTGCTCAGCCTGCCTGGTTATCCGTCTCCATCTCCAGCCCCTGGCCTCTCCTGTTCCCACTGCTCCCCTGCTGATCCCATTACCCATCTGTCCATCCATGCTTCAGGAGTATTGGTCGAAGCATAATTTATTAAGAGCTACGCGCTCTGTCTGTCTGTCTGTCAAGTCCAGTTCTGGCTTGGAACAATAACTGCCTTTGCCTTTCTCCCCATGCTTCAGGAGTGAACCCTGGTCAAGCAATAAAATAATTGAGTATTGGCATTCCTGTGTTCGAGTCGTGCATTTGGGTCCAGTCCATATCCGGGGTCGTAACAAAAGCCTGTGTAAAGTAAAGAATCCAGGTAATGAGCTATACTGCATGCTCAGAAATGTTGTTATTTTATATGAATACAATGCAATTCTAATTGTTTTCAGTACTGCACCCTCCGTTATATGGTACAGGTAACACTACTGAGTCATCTTCAATGGTGTTCCCCAATCTCATAACACACTATAGAATATGATTTACTAGTTTATCCTTGCAAAAGGAGGGTGCACAGTGGACTGAAAACAAAGGTGTGAATAATTGTGGCTGTTCTCTGTATTTGTCCTCTCTCTTCATCCCCAGTCATAATTCTCAGAATTGTACCAGCATCCCATTTGTCACTATTCAAACAGAGCAGGGAAAATCTCTGAATCCCCGAAGTGCAGAAATGTCTGATTTAAAAACAAATAAGTAATGACCAGGGAACACACATTTTAGCTTAGAAAAAAAACAAAACCATTTCTGATCACATCTGTACAAGAGATCATTAAAAGGTCATGACAGCTAAGGGGTTTTACTGATGCTGATCGGCAGGTATGTTCTTCAGAGGCAGCAGAAGGGTTCTTTTTTGGGGAGGGAAGGGGGCTGTGATCATGGACCATGGGGGCAGGGGGAGGGACTGTGATCGTGGCCCATGGGGGCAGGGGGAGGGACTGTGATTGTGGACCATGGGGGTAGGGGGAGGGACTGTGATTGTGGACCATGGAGGCAGGGGGAGGGACTGTGATTGTGGACCATGGGGGCAGGGGGAGGGACTGTGATTGTGGACCATGGGGGCAGGGGGAGGGACTGTGATTGTGGACCATGGAGGCAGGGGGAGGGACTGTGATCATGGACCATGGAGGTAGGGGGAGGGACTGTGATCGTGGACCATGGGGGTAGGGGGAGGGACTGTGATTGTGGACCATGGAGGCAGGGGGAGGGACTGTGATTGTGGACCATGGAGGCAGGGGGAGGGACTGTGATTGTGGACCATGGAGGCAGGGGGAGGGACTGTGATTGTGGACCATGGAGGCAGGGGGAGGGACTGTGATTGTGGACCATGGGGGCAGGGGGAGGGACTGTGATTGTGGACCATGGGGACAGGGGGAGGGACTGTGATTGTGGACCATGGGGGCAGGGGGAGGGAAGGGGGCTGTGATCATGGACCATGGGGGCAGGGGGAGGGACTGTGATTGTGGACCATGGAGGTAGGGGGAGGGACTGTGATTGGGGACCATGGAGGTAGGGGGAGGGAAGGGGGCTGTGATCATGGACCATGGGGGCAGGGGGAGGGACTGTGATTGTGGACCATGGGGGCAGGGGGAGGGACTGTTATCGTGGACCATGGAGGCAGATGTAATAGGGTGCAATCTTGGGATATCTCAGACTGGTGGGGGGGTGGTGAGTTGTGATCGTGGACAATAGTGCGTATATTGCATATAGTGGGGCAGGGGCCCAATGCCTAGTGCGTATATAGCATATGGTGGGGCGGGCCCCAATGCGCGGTGTGCATATTGCATATAGGATGGGGTAGGACCTAATGCGCGGTGTGTAGTATATTGCACATAGGGCCAGGCGGCCCTGATTATAAGATACTCAACATCCAGGTGCAGCTCTGCCTTAAATGCACCGATTTCACTGAACACTTTCACTCAAACAGAAAGGCCATGACTGCATGATACATTTCCCTATTAGCTGCAGGAACTGTACCAAAAATACAGGGGGAAAAAATCTATTTCCTCCTCAATCCTGTAGACTTTGACAGCTGATTATGTCATTAATTAGTTAGTCTTCTATTACAATGGCCTCAGAGGAAGCTCTGGATTTTAAAGCAGCATCTCAAAAGTAGTCCCACCATCAGAATCACAGGGAAATCACACCTTTCCGATGGTGACACCTTCCTTTTCACTCTCAATTACTCCAGCATAATTAAAGACACACAATGTGACAAGATGAAGGAGAGGTATAAGCTGTGTGTCAACAGAAAGTCTTCCCTCTTGCTAATTCATTGGTCACACTTAATTCTGAATTGATGAAATGTGTGAGAACATTTGCATACCAGTGTTATATTGACAGGTAAGTTTGACCAGATGCAGGCATGCTTACTTTGATGAGACATCAAAAGTATGTGTGCGTGTGTGTGTGTTTATCTGTGTAAACGAATAGGGAGTCACAGAACAGAAAGTTAAAGAAAACATCCTTATCTTATTTGCAAATAAAAAGGCACATCCCATTTATAGTCTGAAATGTCCCTATCAATGTGCTAATATTGACTCTAAATCCTCTGTAAATCATGTCAGCACATTGACACAAGTAATCAATAATTTCATATCACACAAATCACTTATTAATCTTGCCAGACTTTTCTCTCGTGTTATGAGTGTCGCATGGTGGGGAGTGATAGGGTGTACCATATGTTGCATATATAAAAAAAATATTTTAATAGGATATAATTTTGTTAATGTCTAAATGGGGGGGATAAAACTAAATCATACATTTTAAGATCGAAAATCTTTTCATCATCTTAAATTGCATCATTTCTTTGTATTTGTATGAATATGGTGTGAACGTGTTACAAATGGAAATAGAATGAATAGCAGATGAGAAGAGCTTAATTTGACACCCTCATCTCTCTAGTCCGGAATCTCTCCACCCTCTCTACTGTAAACATCTTTCTGCTTCTCACACCTCCATCCCTCTCTACTGTAAACATCTGTCTGCATCTCACACCTCCATCCCTCTCTACTGTAAACATCTCTGCTTCTCACACCTCCATCCCTCTCTACTGTAAACATCTCTCTGCTTCTCACACCTCCATCCCTCTCTCCTGTAAACATCTCTCTGCTTCTCACACCTCCATCCCTCTCTCCTGTAAACATCTCTCTGCTTCTCACACCTCCATCCCTCTCTCCTGTAAACATCTCTGCTTCTCACACCTCCATCCCTCTCTACTGTAAACATCTCTGCTTCTCACACCTCCATCCCTCTCTCCTGTAAACATCTCTGCTTCTCACACCTCCATCCCTCTCTCCTGTAAACATCTCTCTGCTTCTCACACCTCCATCCCTCTCTCCTGTAAACATCTCTGCTTCTCACACCTCCATCCCTCTCTACTTTAAACATCTCTGCTTCTCACACCTCCATCCCTCTCTCCTGTAAACATCTCTGCTTCTCACACCTCCATTCCTCTCTCCTGTAAACATCTCTGCTTCTCACACCTCCATTCCTCTCTACTGTAAACATCTCTGCTTCTGACACCTCCATCCCTCTCTACTGTAAACATATGTCTGCATCTCACACCTCCATCCCTCTCTACTGTAAACATCTTCTTCTCACACCTCCATCCCTCTCTACTGTAAACATCTGTCTGCATCTCACACCTCCACCCCTCTCTACTGTAAACATCTCTCTGCATCTCACACATCCATCCCTCCCGACTGTAAACATCTGTCTGCATCTCACACCCCCATCCCTCTGTACTGTAAACATCTCTCTGATTCTCACACCTCCATTCCTCTATACTGTAAACATCTCTCTGATTCTCACACTTCCATCCCTCTCTACTGTAAACATCACTCTGATTTTCACACCTCCATCCCTCTCTACTGTACACATCTATCTGCTTTTCACACTTCCATCCCTCATTGCTCCTTTGTTGCTCCTGCAGCCAAACTATTAGTGGAAATCACAAACTCTGTGTTTTAACTTTATTGGTAGATGATTCGTAACAACTCTGCAGAGGTTCTAACCAGAAAAAACTACAGAAAAATGCAATCCCGGGGCAAAAGTATACAGGTAAAAGTGATGGTTATTGAGGTACAACAGTGAATGATTAGCCTACATATTTAGGTGTATGTAACACTGATTTAAACCATCAGAAGGGGCAAATGTATATGCTTTATAATGGACAAAACAATTTCTTTTCATTTTATGACATGTTTTGGATAGGGTTTTGGGCCCAAAAACTGATGAAAAGATAATAATTCCCACTTGAAAATGATGCAAAATTGAGTTTTATGAGCCAAAACTGTTGATTTGTAGTGAAATATATCTTTTTTTTAAATTTAGAACAGTGCACAATTTAGCCATTTGGAGACACTAATGGACAACAGGGTACACTGCCTAGATTTTGCTTCATAGATCTTTAGTAGTTCTGCATATCATCCTCAGATTTTTCACACTTGTGGACATGGAGTTTATAATCCAGGAAATGTATAGATTTACCTGTTTCACTTATGTAGCACATTTTTCCAAAGTTTATTTGCATTTGTGGCACTTTATTATGACTTAAATAATGAAAATAAACAAGTCCATATTGGAAATGGTACACCTGTCTTGATTCATTTCAGCCATTTACAAAGTTTCTGTGATGCTCACACCTGGAGTTATAAAGCCTTAAACAGAGAACCCCCTAAATAGGTGAGAATTGACCAAATTTGCCATCTGTGCAAAGGGGTTAAATAAGTTCAGATCCAATTAATTATGTGAGTTTTGCACGTTTTATTTTATCATCCTGATTATGATAATACATTTTATTTATTTACCCTCATACCTCTCAAAAACTGTAATATTTGACTTTGTGGGAAATGACTACAGAATCATGTGGAAGTATGCATACCAAGCTGATACTTCCACTTCAGACATGGACAAGATGCTACAGTGCAATTTATATTTATGCTTGCATTCACTGGTGAACAGGTCTGATTTGGAACTGTCTTTTGAAATAATCTCTCAGAATACCTGTCTCATCTCATTTACAAACAAATATTTTGTCTAAACAACATGTATTGCCCTTTTCTGTGATTCAGACACCATGATAATGTCCAAAACTAACTAGAATAAATGTAACAGAAAGCAGCAATAAAGCCTTCACAGGATCCTGTAATTGGCTTTTTGGAATTGTGAAGAGCTAGTGTATAATGGCAGTGGGCCTTGGAGTCCCATCCAAAAGCTGTTTGTTGTAGGTTGAGGGTAAAGCAACAAGAGCGGCGTAGCAATGAGAGCAGTTTGTAATGAAACCAAAAAGAATTGGCAAGCCAGGAAATCAACATGTCAATTATAGTCAAATAAGATCAGACATATAAAAACATACACACATATCAGCCAACATGCAATGCAAGAACACACTGCACACTGTATAATTGGAAATTATGTCAGTTACTGCCATTTTCATATATGCAGTTTTATGCTATATTTAATTTGTCAATATAGCATGCATCAAATGTCAAAATAGTAATATATAGTCATATATAGTAAATAATATTTTAAATTATTCTGAATTTTTGACATACATTAATGCAGTGGTTCTGGGGCCCCCCTGTGAGCAAATGAAAGGCCGAGGTGAATCAATAGGCTCCTAATTGGTGAAAGTGTGGACACATGGCCACGAAAACGAACCATTTGGTTGATAATGAACAATTCAAAGATGACGTAAATTGATAATGAGCCAAACCTGCATTGTGTTAATAAGTTTAAGGAAACATAATTATGAAAGAACCTAAGCACATGTGTTGTACAACCTAATTAGGAGCATATTGATTCACCTCAGTCTTTACCTTGATCAGTTATAACATTTTGTTAACTCTTTTTATGCAGTTGTTTGCAATATAGCACAATTAGCAAGATGTGAACATGGGACATTTATTCTACATGGCATGCATAGCTATTGTCTGACATAATTTGGAATAAGAGGGTAAATAATCCATCAAAACATGAAAAGTGCAATTAAGAAAAATTAACAGCTTGTTAAAATTTTCGGATTGCAATTGTGGTTGGAACGAAAACCAGCATACACAGGGGGGCCCCAGGACCGAATTTGAGAACCACTGCATTAATGAAAAATAAATTTTGAAAAAACTATGTTTTGTTAAATATTGTCATGTTGGTAGCGTAGCGAACCCTGTTATCGGGCGGAAACCAGACATTTTTGTGATCAACATACGATACTGATATTATTCTGGCACATACCATTGAACATATTATATTTATTAGGTTCACAAAACGATAAGCTAACTTTTAAGCCAATAACCATGTAGATGTGACCGGTAGTTTTTTTGTTTTAACGTCTTTTAGATGAGAAAGTACTGTCAAAAAAGGGGCGCCCTTTATCGGGCGGCTCTTGTAGTGCATAAACAAGCTCACGATTATTGTTGTTTTAATAATCAATTAATAGTTTATTTCATCAAGAAAGATACCGTTTGAATAACCAATATGTTGGCAAAATAGCTGGCTAACTGGATTCCTATCTCGAGGAAGTTCAAATATGGTCGAACGAGACGTGCCCGATAAAGGGCGCCCTGTAGCTAATGTAGCACAACACCAATATATAACATCTACATGGTGGTACACAAACATACACCGCATCATATTGTTATACAGCATTTAGCATGGTGCTATATTTGTAAGTGACATTTATACTGTTTATTGTTCATGGAAAATGCTGGTAAAAGGGCTAATGCAGGCACTGAAGTCTTCAAATCCCCATCCCATGGACTATTTACTAACCTATACATATGAGGGAAGCACACGTCCTGGCCTATACTCATTTATACATGATTAAAAAACACAAATACATACTTCAACATTGTTAACCATATTGTTTCTTCCCCACCTGTACATCAGTACACATTAGCACATTTTTCTCACATTTTTCTCTTATAAAGCAGCGGTTTTCAAACCCGGTCCTCTGTGAATGCTAGTTTTTGTTCCATGCACAATTGCACATATGAACAAAACCATTTAATCTCTGGTTTTCACAGGTGGAACAAAAAAAAAAGGTTTTTCACAATAATACAGCTACCTGTGTTATTACTGCTTGTTTTCCGATACTGCGGATTCACTGAATTGTACATTGTTTGTAAACCATTTTAAATGCATCACAGGTCAAATTAATAACAAATTAAAGACACAAGTGTCTGGCATACGTCCAAGTAACGTGCACCAATCAAGTCTCAAGTTTTTTGAATCAGTGACTTTTTTCCAGAGAGGTAGTATTTCTGTCCAATGATTGACTTGACAGGTAAAGCCAAAGGCACACTCACATAAATCATAAGGATTTATGGAGCCGTACACACCTGCTTTGCAGGTGACACGCAGATTCACTGAAAGTCACCATACACTCACTGCCTATGTTCCATGTAACATGGATGTAGTGGCTACAGCAAATGGGATCAGCCATCCAGATAAGAAATGAATGAGTGTATTTGGAGATGATGATACCCTAAAATGAGTTCAGACAGAACTGTGGCAACACATGCAATTACAGTCATCTTGAGTTTTGTTTTGTAGGTCATCGAGTCCGTTTAAGTGGAGCAGCTAAACGAGCTGCAGCCTGTGAAGCCTGCTGTCACAACGTCCCTCCCTTAGAATATCAAGGTTGCGTGACTGACTGTTTTTACCTCGGCCTTCCCAAGGCTTGGATTCAGTGAAATGTAATATTTCACGGCTACATCTGGTCTCCTTTACCGATACAAGCAATGCGCAGTGTGTTTATCCAACAAAGTCCAGAATGACCCTTCTTTGTGAGAAAGCTATCGTATCCATGGTGAAAGTCGTTGTAAATTAAATACAGTGGAATGAAATGTCATCACCTGGCAGGCCAGCTCAGATTAATGTTCGGCATTAGTATTTTCTTTACTTGTTATTTATCACCTTGAGGAGGGCCATGTAGGAGAGCAAGCCATTTCTGCCATGTCATTTATTATGCTTTGCTTTCATTACGGCTGAATGGTACCTGGTTGTCTGATCCTCAATTATTTGCGGTTCCAACAGGATAATCCCAGGCTTTCCTTTCCCCGCACTCATCCTTGAATGCTCTGGATCAGAGTGAACACTCCAGACCAGTCAATCCTGACCTTTGACCCTGCCACACTGATACTCAGAGGCCACTGCCGTGGCATGAGGAAGAGTTCCATTACAGGTTGACTTATAGACATAGGAGACAATATTCAGTGAACCGGTGAGGGCACCTTGAGTTGTTCAGTGTGTGTGTGTGTGTGTGTGTGTGTGTGTGTGTGTCTGTATTTGTGTGTGTGTGTGTGTGTGGGGGGGGGGGGAGAGTGTGTGTGTGTGTGTGTGTGTGTGTATATGTGTGTATTTGTGTGTGGGGGGACCGCATCACAATCAACAGTCTGAAAAAGGCAACTAAATGTAAATGCTTGTGCTTTATTTGCTGTGCAATTTGATCTCTGAATGGTTATTTTCCACTGCTTAAAACACTGTTGAAGCAAAACTATTCCATTAGCCATTTTAAGAACATCCATCGGGGAGTATTCACACATGTAAGAAACTGAAGCGTAACCCTTTGTGCCAGCAACTACATCTTATTAAATGCAGTATGTATATTGTGTTGTGGATAATGCACTGACTGATGATGTGGCCTAGAGTGCTGGTTTTCAAACTCCTGGGGACCCACTGTGAATGCTGGTGCACAAACAGTGTCTTCTTTTTCAGATAAGGTTGTTGAATGTATTTGAGTTCTAATGACGAATAATAAAAAACTGTATTTACCTATATTGCACCTTTCATACAGTAGCAGAATTTGCTTTACTGAAATGATAAAACAAAGATAAAACAAAAATTTAAAAAAAGATACAGGATAGGATTAAAACCCCAGGGATAAACACCAGTAATTACAGTTAAAAACCCACACAGTCAACTCTTTCTGCAAAACTTTGTGCATCTCTTGTCAAAATCAAGCACTATTTTCAAAACCATACACTCTCATCCCAAAATGAAAATTTTCCTTCAAATAATAAACACTAGTCAACAAATGAATACAAATTATAAATGGCAATTACACCCTGGTGTAAAAAAATAAAGACACTATTACCATTATATTACTTAGGCATCAGTATTGTTTGAGTGCACTGGCCAACTCAAATATACAAACAAACAATGGTTTTTGCTGTTTTTTATTTTTTCAAATTACAAAATTGTTGGGACTAGACAAAGTAAAATAAAAATGAAAAAAATAAAATCTACTGTACTGGGAGTAAACAAAAAATGTAAAAGTAAAACCAAAAATAAATTAGTCTGATCTCTGCTCTTGATCAGGCCACATATTCTCATGTACATCACACATTATATTTTCTCTGGCCAAGCAGTGGGAGAAGTGTCTTTTGGAATGACACAGCCACCCTTGGCATGACTGAGAAATGACTTGGTTTCATTGAACCAACTTCGAAACAGAGCATCATGGTGGAAACTCACATTGTCCCATATGACAAAATGTGTGAGCTGCTCTGATCTATCGTGTGTGTGTGTGTGTGTGTGTGTGTGTGTGTGTGTGTGTGTCTAAGTGCGTACACGTGTGAGTGTGTATATGTGTGTTTCTGTGTGTATGTGCATGTGTGTGTGGAGCTAATTTCTGCAGCACTGCGAAAGGCATATTTCCCCCGTGTTCCAGGTCCTCTTTACAGTAAGGCTGGTAAGAAGCTAAGACCGTGCTTAGCTACTCTCTTTACAGTAAGGCTGGTAAGATGCTAAGACCGTGCTTAGCTACTCTCTTTACAGTAAGGCTGGTAAGATGCTAAGACCGTGCTTAGCTACTCTCTTTACAGTAAGGCTGGTAAGATGCTAAGACCGTGCTTAGCTACTCTCTTTACAGTAAGGCTGGTAAGATGCTAAGACCGTGCTTAGCTACTCTCTTTACAGTAAGGCTGGTAAGATGCTAAGACCGTGCTTAGCTACTCTGAGCTGCAGAGGGGACGGGCTCTCCCGTATTTACTCCATGTAGCGGTGGCTTTGGTATGTACATGAGGGATACTGCCAGCTTAGCTTGTGAACACTATGATGTCCTATATCTGTACTATGCCCCCCTTGTAGTAGTATAAATATGGTACTCTGCAGTACAGGAATCACTGAGTATTGATATGTTAAAGTAAATAACAATAGAGCAGGTCTACCTATTCGCATTTCTAAATGTTCGTCAGCCATTGTTCTCCACATACAGGAGAGCTCACATTTTGCCCTTTTATTTGTGCTAAAGCTCTGATTGCTGATTGAATAATTACAGTTTTTTTTACAATCACTTTGGCTCTAATTTCAGAATCTTTTGGTCATTTTTCAAAATTGTAGACACAAAACTCAAAACAGATAATCAAAATGCCCATTTTTCAAAACTCTAAACACCTTTTTCAATTGCATGAATACAATACACGTAAACATAAAATAATTTGTTCACTGAACCAAATAATTTGTTCACAATGACACTTAACATCAAAGTATTAGCATTTCAAAATGCAAAACACACCAGTCTTTTACACACATTACATATGATGTGACTGTCTTTTAATTTCATTTTTAATTTCATTACAATGCATCTGACTATCAATGATACGTGGTAGAGGACAAGTGTCCAATGAAATCTGAACAATAGTTGTGGACCTTGTCATACATCGTGGCATGACAATGACAACAGCTACAATGATTCAGACAAACCTCAGGAGATCAACAGTGGCCTCAATCATCAGAACTTTCTGCCATGAGAACCGGTACGTCTTCACATTGCACTATGCATTACTCTCAATTGTCAAATTACTATATAATGCATGCCACTGCATACCACACAGTAGGTGTTGTGACTTACTGTAATGTATTCTTTGTTTTCCGTGACAGAATTGATGTACGCCTGACCAAAATTCAGCGGCACATCATTGACAATGATGACCTGTTCAATAAGGTGGAGGCCATAAGTCTGCAAACTATTGCATGCATTCTGAAAAGTAATGCAGATTGAGTGAAGCAACTGTGTACTGAGTATGTTCAGTTTCAAGATTCCTGTTGTCAAAGATTCAAGTTTGATCTACATTATTCTGATGGGTAATTTTCTTTCAATTTCTTTTTAGAGGGTGATGGAGCTGGATGCTGCAGAGAACCACCACAAATTCCTCTTTGTGGACGAGGCAAGCTTCAACCTAGCCAGAGGTCGGAACTGTTATTACTATTTTTTTTTGTTTCTCACTGCAGTTGAGGATTTTTTTTTCACTTTAGCTGTAAACCTAGAAACCTATGTTGTAATTGTATTTTTAAAAATAAATTCTGATTTTGTTCAATGATTCCACTCCGTTCTACTGTCTCTACTATTCCCTTTATTTAGAACCACAAAAAGAATCATATTGAAACATGTATCAAGTATTTTTTACTGCAATATTAAAGGATTGTAAAAACAACTAAACCGTGAAGCTATTGCTATCTTGTGTTTTGGTGATCTAAGCTAATGTTTCTTTTGTATTTCATGATAAATTAGTTATTTGAACTAATGATTCTGAAGTGCAAGATTACTTCAAAGATATGAATGCACAATGCAAGGTTTTTAACATGGGACAGGCTGTGTTACAAGTGCTGACCGTTTTGAGTTTTGTGTCTCAGGTTTTGAAAATTGAGCACAAACTTGTGAGATTAGCACCAAAGTGATTGTAAAAAACTGTAAATCAACTAGTGTTTTACTTGTGAAGAATGTGTGTTTTAGTTGATATTGGAGTTTATAGTTTTTAATGGAAGTGTTTTTCACATGAAAACAAGAGATATACTTTTTCAAAATTGTGCCTAAAAACAGGAGAATTGTGTGAAATGTATTCAAAAAGTGTTTAAAACAAGAAAAATAGTGCTTATGATTTTGAAAAGATTGTCTATCTGTTGGCACATAAACTTAATTTATGTGAACGTTATGTCAACATTAAGGACAAATGCTCTAATTAACTTTCAATAGAAACGTCTCCAGTTAAGAACATTTTACAGCTCATTACCAGTCACAGGTTGCTATGTTAGGAATGAACCACAGCAGGCACAGTGGGAACCCCTGTCCAACAGAAGACCCTAATGTGCACTGGGGAGCTCCAGGACCTCCTAATGGGAACCTGGTGCTCCAGAACCTCCTAATGCACACTAGGTGGTCCAGGTCCTCCTGGTGGGGACTGGGTGCTCAAGAACCTCCTAATGCAACTAGGGGCTCCAGGAACTACTAGTGGGGACTAGGTGCTAAAGTATCTCCTAATGGGGACCTGGTGCTCTTCACACTGAATCTTATCCTGATGCGCCAGGCAAGCTGCAGCCGCTTAGTCAGCCGTTGCTCCTGGTGCACACAGCTGACTGCGACCATAACATAGCGGACCTGTTAATCAGCCTGTGTGCTACAGAGCAACACTAATGCCAATCCCGTTTTCCTAAGAAAGAAAAGTTCAGAATGTACAGTTTCAGTCAACCCAACAACCAACAAAAATTTCACAAACACACCACACCTGACTGTTTACGTCAACATTTGATTTGGTGGTATTTTCACATGTAAAATATTATATGTCTTACCTTCCTAAGAAGGTCAAAGTACATGTTTCCCCCTTCAACACATTTCTTTGACTTGAAAAAAAGTTAAAACTGGCCTGCTGCAGAGAAACCTAACAAATATTTATGAATAATTGTAAATGTATTTATGCTTGATGCAGTAAGAGACCTAGCAAATGAGATACACTTCCTGTGTGTGAATGGAGGTTGTTGCTATGTATGCGGTGTGTCCGTGTGCTCCATCACACCAATGTCAACGGCTCCTGCGGGGATCTGCTCGTTAATGTACAAAGGGGAGAATTTGTCCAGATTACAAAGGCCCCGTTCACACTTGCATTTCGGGGCTCGACAACGGTGTCATTAGCTGGAGTCGCTCATGTTCTGTGTCCATACACACATACACATTTAGAAGACCAAGAACGCTTACAAGTATGAACGAGTAACAGGACTCGCTCCTGTATTTACAACGCTGTTAACTTAGTGGTCACTGACTGAGCCATTGTTAAATAATATTAGCAATCGGAAGCTCATGCATTGTATTTTAAAGTGGCACCGAAATCTGCATTGGATTCTGTATGGTAGGCAATGGTATCGGTCGTTTGGGTTAACGTTAACATTACAGGATTCCGTACGCAACCAGGCAGCTTGGCTAGAGAGCTGTAAAGCTGTAACGTTAAACGTCGAAGCGTTGACTGTTGTAGCTAATTATACTTGTAGCTGGAAAGATTAAAAGTGCCCTGACACAGCACATTTAACATGGCCAGTTTTGCTAGCCATCAAATCTCCACTTGCTCGTAATTATACTCTGTGGTGATAGAGGCTAAGTAAAGAATGGAAAGGCTGGCGTTACCACAGAACTGTATACCTACCAAGGGGCCAAGACTGGGCTTTCGTTTTGAAGCTCACTTCCTGGTTGGGCTGGGAGCGGCAATTGTGCTGTTGCTCACTAGCGCCACTGCGATTGGCTCCAGTATAGGTCTTTCACCATGTAAGTCAATGGCAGCAATGTGGTCAAAATACTCACAAAAAAATTTATTGCAATAGGTGCCTTTCCTTCATCTAATGCCTCTGCATGTGCTGATTTCTTTAAATATTATGTCGTTTGGACAGGGTATTAACATTTGTTCAGGACCAATCAGAGGGACAGGTTGAGTCCTCTTAGGCTCCACAGAGCAGACACAGTTTGTACAAACTGGCGGCGAAAAATGCATCCGGAGCTTCAATTTGGTTTTTACGAGGCCGTGGGAAGGCAAGGGGTGACGTCACAGTGACTTTGTCCATATTTTTATACAGTCTATGATACCTACCCTGTTCTTTAGAGGCTGATGGAGGGCGGTTTATGTGAATGACATCGGTAAAAATTATTGGCTGTTTTCACGGGTGCCCAGTAATGTCACAACTGGAGCCAATTCTGAACGAACCGTTAAGCCGAGTGATTTTTTTTTCTTATGCAACAACAAAAAAATGGCAGGTAGTCCCGAGTTCATATTTTACCAGCACATACTGTAAGTTTCATGCCACGCTGCATATAAATGCTAAAAGTTGGTAAACTCCATTTTCTAGGTCATGGTTTACGAAATGAGTGTGCATATACACAAAATGACTGTGCATATACAAACACGCACACACACACATACAGTTTCCTAGTGACTACATAGCTTATAGAGTACGCCAGGGGTACTTTGACAGTAATTAGATTCATCCAGTTATTCCTCATCCCTGTTGGCAAGGATAATGAGGCTGTGATTGCTAATGATTACATGTGGTTGAAGTAAATAAGATTGCTGGAAGACAGTAGAATTTATTTTTTCAATTTTATTCGTGAGAAATCAGAGGTACTGATGAATGAACTGGGGTGTACGGGGGCTAGGAGAAAGTTTAAAAACATAGCCCAGTGAAAATAATGCTTTTTTGCTGAAATGTGATGTAGATCACAAGAAAACTGCATATACAAAAGTATTGAAGTTTTGCAGGGCTGTAATGTGAGATAATGTATCATTGACCTGCTAGGTGGAAATATCTAACAGAGTTAGTTAAGTGACTATGCATCCAGGTGAGTAGATGGACATACTTTATTCATTTCCAAGGAGGAAATCCACACTGTCACTAACAGACAACATCCGCAGACATCATGGAAATGTGGGGATGGCAACCAAAACAGCAAGCTCATGACACACCTGCCGTTGATGCATAACAGCCCAGGGGCCGCATGTATAAAACTCTGAGTAAAACAATGTGTAATAAAACGCTCAGGGTGAAAGTCGGAAATCTGCTTGCATTTTCTACCTCTGCCTTTCGGTCACGGTGTCGCCATATCACATGGACCCCAAACATTGCGTATGTATGGTGTCCATCATGTGCAGAGTTACACAGATTCTCACAGCACATGTTATATTATACATCTGAATTTCTGCGTGTAAACTCGCTTACGTGGCTTTCTAAGAGCATTTTTCTGCTCAGCACTGTTTATATACACTGCCTGGCCAAAAAAAAAGTCGCCGTTGCACCCGTCATGCATAGTGCCCACTGTACAAACCTCTGGAGGTAGTGTTAAGGTCTGGGGTTGCTTCAATTGGTCAGGTCTAGGCTCAGCAACGTTATGCAGCAATAAAATGAAGTCAGCTGAGTACCTGAATGTGCTGAATGACCAGGTTATCCCATCAATGGGCATATTCCAGGAAGACAATGCCAAGATTCATCAGGCTCAAATTGTGAAAGAGCGGTTCAGGGAGCATGAGGAATAATTTTCACATATGAATTGGCCACCAGAGTCCTGACCTTAACCCCATTGAAAGTCTTTGGGGTGTGCTGGAGAAGACGTTACGGAGTGGTTTGACTCTCCCGTCATCAATACAAGATCTCGGCCAAAAATTAATGCAACTCTGGACGGAAATAAATGTTGTGACGTTGCATAAGGTTGTCAAAACAATGCCACGACAAATGCGCGCCATAATCAAGGCTATAGGCGGTCCAACGAAATATTAGCGTGTGTGACTTTTTTTTTGGCCAGGCAATGTATGTGGCCCCAGGTGTAGAGCTAAAGCCTAAAGGTTCCTACCTATAAGGTATCCTGGGCTGTAACTTGAATTGCCTACAAAAGCAAGAAGACCTCTAGCCGTTTAAATTGAAGACCCTGGTGCTAAAAGTACTGAAGTCACATTTTTAGACAATTCAAGTTGAGCACAGAATCATGTTGTAATTGTTCACCCTATAAATATTGTTAACAGAAAATATGCCTAAGCAATGCATAAGAACAGCAAAACTTCTCATTTTATTTTCTCAAAATAGACATTTTGTGACTTTTAGCACTAGGGTCTTCAATTTTACTGATGCTTAAAAAAGACATGCTTGTCAGAATGTCTATGATTTAGGATAAATGCATACCAATCAGAAAATATTCAACATGTTAAAATGTAATTAATTGTGCATTGATGCATATCATTCAGAGACATCGATTCTCCCAGAGTGCCCTTTGCTATCTACATTTTTTACATCTGGTATCTTTGATATCATGATCTCTCTTTTTTTGTTGTTGTGTGTGTTCAGCCAGTGCTTCAAACAAACTGAATTTCTGCAAGTAATCACTTGAACCTTTGTTTTGGGAAGGCAAGGCTTTGCTGTGTTTAACGTCCCCCCTCCCCCCTCCCCCCTTGGGAAATCGACGCAAGACCAAGCTGAAAACACACAGAATTAACTATTCAACTACAGAAAATAATTAATAATTATAAATTATTTTACTTATTAAAAATAAGTAAATTAAAAGAAAAAAAATGCAGAGCAGAAAATAAATTCAAGCCCTGGATGAATAATAGAGGAGGCCCTTTTGTCATTAAGCACCCTGTCTATAATTAAAGATCCCGGGGGGTACAACATAAATCTTGGAGGTCTAATTAGGAGTGTGTGCTGCTGGTCAGCCTGGGCCTAAGGGTACACCCTCCTACACCCTCTGTGTCATTGCAACAAACTTGCACTTTTCTGAGAGAGTTTTTGGATCAGAGTAGAAACTTAAAAAATGACATCAGGAAAAATTTGTTTTTGGACGCAAAAGATATACACAAGTGCATGCACTCTCATGAATTTATTTAATGCGTGCAGTTTTCAGTGAAGAACGAGTTTTTCTGAAATTTCATTTCACACCATTACTTGTAAAGGAAAGTTCACACAACATAAAAAAAATACTTTTACTAAATGCAGACACAAATACATATGCCCAGAGCACAATGGCCTGTATTCATACATATGCCCAGAGCACAATGGCCTGTATTCATACATATGCCCAGAGCACAATGGCCTGTATTCATACATATGCCCAGAGCACAATGGCCTGTATTCATACATATGCCCAGAGCACAATGGCCTGTATTCATACATATGCCCAGAGCACAATGGCCTGTATTCATACATATGCCCAGAGCACAATGGCCTGTATTCATACATATGCTCAGAGCACAATGGCCTGTATTCATACATATACCCAGAGCACAATGGCCTGTATTCATACATATGCCCAGAGCACAATGGCCTGTATTCATACATATGCCCAGAGCACAATGGCCTGTATTCATACATATGCCCAGAGCACAATGGCCTGTATTCATACATATGCCCAGAGCACAATGGCCTGTATTCATACATATACCCAGAGCACAATGGCCTGTATTCATACATATGCCCAGAGCACAATGGCCTGTATTCATACATATGCCCAGAGCACAATGGCCTGTATTCATACATATGCTCAGAGCACAATGGCCTGTATTCATACATATACCCAGAGCACAAAGGCCTGTATTCATACATATGCCCAGAGCACAATGGCCTGTATTCATACATATGCCCAGAGCACAATGGCCTGTATTCATACATATGCCCAGAGCACAATGGCCTGTATTCATACATATACCCAGAGCACAAAGGCCTGTATTCATACATATGCCCAGAGCACAATGGCCTGTATTCATACATATGCCCAGAGCACAATGGCCTGTATTCAAACATTTGTCCTTTACTTTGACTTAAAAAGAAGTATAAGTGTTGTATTTTTCATCATAAACTAGCAAGTTAGTTTTAGTGCTGAACTTGCCAAACTATTTTTTCCACTCTGTACACTTTATTGGCATTTGCAAAGTCATATGATTTCCTAATTTATCACCTAGAGATAGGTGCCTTCAGTGGGATTTGTTGCCACTGAAGCAGAGGACGGCCATCTGCATTTGCATGGAATGTTGAAGCTGAAGTTTACATAACTATCTTCAGCCTGGAGTTACATTCGCCAGTTGAGTGTGGCCAGACAAATACAAGAAGATTTCTCCCATGCACAGATTTAGGCTACTGGTTCTGGGAAGTTTCATGGCTAGTTTTAGCCAGGCAACACGACAAAGGATCTGAAGCCCGCTTCACTCGTTTGACTTTGGACCCGGTAGCTGGCGTGCTCACTGTAAAATCAACACAAACCAATAGATCAATCATAACACAAGTGTGGATTACCGTCGTCTGCTTCAATGGCAACTAGCCATCACCATTTTGAATCAACGGCCAGTCTAGAAGGACACTATTCATGATAAAGACACTTTAATGCTGGACTGTCAGTGCTGTATATTAAAGTGTCCATTTCCCTGTGCTTTTGAATGTTAAATCTTTTGGTAAAGGCAGGTGCTTATGAATATTCATAGGCAATGAGACTCATACTTGCTTGGTTCTGATTCTAATCTCTATCAATATGTGGCCTATTTTTCAGAAAATAATTCCTGTCCAGTCTGCTCATGAATATTCAAGAGAACACAGAATGAGTCCAGTCTTTGCCAGAATTATTTAGTAAAGACTAGAACTGTTTAACCAGGAGAACTCTTTAACATTTAAAGAATTAAAGCAGTTGAACGATGAGAATGAGATACAAGTAAAGTGGTTATTTCACCGGAATGAGATTCTACCAGTGAAGAAAGGTCTGTGCCTAGAACAACACAAATAGTCAATCATATTGTGAAAATTTTATTCTTAGCACGGAGGGCTCTATCTTGACAATATTAACGCTTTGTCTAAAACGCATGGTGCAAGTGCATTTAGGGTGTGTCCAAGCCCACTTTTGCTAGTTAGACGGGATGTTATTTGAGCGCTAAGTACGGCACATGCTGCAAATGGGCTGAACTTAGTCTGTTTATTAATTATAGGTGTGTCTTGGGCGTAACATGCAATAAACCAATCAAAATGTCATATCACATTCCTTTAAAAGCTACCTGTGTTTGCACCTTGGTAACATGATTGCTAACATGATGGCTGATAGAAAGACTATGAAAAGAGCGGTTCTGGCGAAACAGACATGCTCATGTGCGTAGTTAAAGCATGAGAGCGAGGAATAGTTTATATGGATCAATATTATTCGGACTAACCATTATGACATGTTTTGAAATACACAATAATAATCTTTCACATTAGGGTTTAACACCGCCACGTGTTCCCGGTAATTCCTGACCAAACTATTTCCCAGAAATAGTAATAACGGGAAAACAGGAAACTTATTTTACACCAGTGCTGTTATTTTACAAAATACATGCGGTTTAATAACACCTGCAACAGCTGAACATAAGCTACCAGAACTTGTCTTCCCTCTCAGCTTAGAAAACGCCAAATTAGCCTGCTTGTTTAATTAATTTTGTTTGATTGTACAATGAAACATCAATTCCATGAGGCTGTTCTCACAGCAGACAGTTAAACTGAAACAACTGCGACATGACTTAAGATCAGGTTTGTGGTGGTTTTAGCGCAAGCACTTTCTGCCAGCTCAAGATAGCAATACGCCAAAAATTATCCTGGCCACCCCTCATCTTAAGACCAACACGCCCAGTTCACTTGCTATGGGCGCATGTTCACTTGCTATTTAAACGTGACAATTAATTAAAATTACAATTGGGTCTGTCAGAAACTAGCAAAGACACTTGCGTTTGGGTTACCGCCGCTTAGCGGAAATAGAGTGGGGATGGGACATAGGAGGGTTACACTGGCTACACTGCAGAATGCTTCTCTCTACAGAGATGAACAAGAGTTCTCCACAGTCATTTGAATCACGGGCACACTGTGAGAATTGTTTCAGCTTTCATTTGTCAGAGACATGATTCCTGCTTTAAATCTCCAGCAGAGAAGCAATGATTTTCAACTGCCACTTTATACAGCCAGCTGCAAACTTGCTTTGTGTGCAGTGATCTCTGAACGCATGCCAAAGGAGCTAATAGTGAGATATAAAAGGTTATCATTTCACCCATGGTAAGGCAGTATATAGTTTCTGAAATTGTGGTCTCCATTTAATAGATTGGATACAACGGGCTCAACAAACAGTTTGCAATAAATCATGCTGCTTTTAATACCTCTCCCTTTTTCTGTTGTCCTTACTCTGCAAAATATTATAGACCAAGAACTGTGGGCAGATATAAGTGGTTAGGTCACGTTGCACATTCATTCTATTGTATTGTATTGATCCAAAAAACAAAACCGTATCATTACTGACTAAAACAAAAGGTTTTGTGTTTTCAAAAAGTGCTTTACAAACTGGGCTTAGTCAAATTGTCTTATTTTGGTAAGTTTGGTAAGTTAATTGTTGGTGCTCACTGAACTTCCCAAACTACAGTATGTCTGTGAAGAAAAACAAATCCATTTAATTGAGTCAAATTTAAGGGCAAATGTGAATGAACCCAGGCCAGTGTCATTTCCATATCACTTACATGAAGGTCTGCATTCAGTCAAAATATCCACGTCATCTCCAAAGGTAAATGCAATTCATATAAATAAAATCCTTGCGCTTGGGCCCAGTGAACATTTTTGTGGTGAAACGCCGTCTAGGTGTTCAGATGAGAACCCGCCTACATTTGGTTGAAAAGTGAACGTTTTCTAGCTGACAAGTAAAACCTGAGCTATATTGGGGTTATCACAATTTCCACCCCTCTACATGTCTAGATTCCGGCTTTTGCTCATAGGGTGCATGGTTCGTCCTGTTAAGGCACAAGGGTTGGCACCATGGTCCGCTATCAAACCCGGGCCTTGCCAGTGGGGCTGGCGCCCCATAAGGGTGACACACGATTGGCGCTAGCACCTCCCAGGGATGGGAAGATTTCAGTCGGTGATGATGACAGCATCTCATTGTGCATGAGTGACCCCTGCTGGTTGGTCAGGCACCTGCAATTTCGCTTGTTGATCAGCATTTGAAGCGTCTTCCTCCGACTCACATCTGTGCAAGCTCAAAACTGCAGTGTGACATCACATGCTCGTCTGCAATCCAACAATTGAGTGTGACTATGTTTGTGTATTCCAAATTAATGGGTAAAGGGTAAAAGGCATAGAACCTGATGTTACAGTGAATTACTATTCTATTGGATATACAGTACCAAATATCCTGACCCATTTAAAGGTATACTATGTAGTTTCATTGTAAACAACTCGTTCTTTGTTTACATTAAAATTTTCTCCCCAAAAAACATTGTATGTGTCCTTGTGGTCTATTAAACATGTTGAATGTATTTCCTACCTCATAAGTCGTTCGCAAAGTGTTTTTTTGTTAATGTTTTGAATGTTACACTGTTGACATCCCGCCACCATTTTTAAAGCCAGAAACAGCTAAAATGGTGTAAACGTCATGAATGGGCGGTTCCTGCTCATTTGATTGACATGGCCAGGCCATGTGGGCAGGCTTCCAGGTAAACTCTTATTTTAGATTAGGACCGAAACATTCCTCACGCTAATACGCGGACGTGGACGCTTCGAACTACGCAAACTATTTTCCTAATATGTATATTAAATATTTATTAGGAGTGTAACGGTACACAAAAGTCACGGTTCGGTACATACTTCGGTTTTGAAGTCACACTTCGGTAACAGAGTGCATAATTGCTGCATCGTGGATCGTCTAGGCTACACTCGGATTCAGATAAGTGTATCTTTTTTCATTGCTTTCAGCTGTTGTTAGTTAATTGAACAGATTGGAGTCACTCGGTAGCTTAGTTTATTTTGAATTGTTTGCAGTTAGTCCGTAGCTTGCTTGCTGTAATTGGGCCAGCTACCTGTTTTTTGTGTTGCTAATTAGAACTAGTTGAATTAGAACTCACTCTGAGGTGATGTGCTGCAAACACGCTTAAATTGGTGAAAACACAGGTGACACACTTAAACACAGGTGAAACTGGTTTCAACTAAATTAGCAACACAAAAGACGGGTAGCTGGCCCAACTACAGCGAGCAAGCTACGGACTAACTGCAAACAATTCAAAATAAACTAAGCTACCGAGTGACTCCAATCTGTTCAACAGCTGAAAACAATGAAAAAAGATACGCTTATCTGAGTCCCAGTGTAGCCTAGACGATCCACGACGCAGCAATTATACACTCTGTTACCGAAGCGTGACTTCAAAACCGAAGTAACGTACCGAACTGTGACTTTTGTGTACCGTTACACCCCTAATATTGATATATAAATATTTTCCCAAAATAAATCAGAGATACCCTCAATTAAAATTTTTTACAGACATCCAAAAACTCCCCATCCTCTTAGGAGAGGAGAGGACGTGCTGTGATCTGGCAGCACAATATATACCTGCCTGCCATCGTCTTAGGGACAGTGAGTGACAGAGATCATTATAAACCAATTTTAATTTTTTATATTTATTATATTCACTTTATAAGATCATATGTGTCGTTCTCATCATCATTATTATAATTTCTATTGAGAATTATTATTATTATTATTGATAATTATTATTATTATTTTTAATTGTACTTTATTATTTTACATTATTGTTATTTCTAAATCCATAATGAAAGAAAAGTTCTTGTTTTCATGTATGGTTACTGTTCATTCGTTTCTAGTCTTTGCTGTTTTGTATTGTTCAGAGTTAGATGTATGTCTTTGACTGTTTTAATGCAGTATGCTTAGACAATACAGATTCAATGTCTTGTCATGCCAATAAAGCGAATTGAATTGAGTCCACGGTCAGAGAAAATATGTGTGAAACGTCACCACAATGCTCGTGCGTCGTCGTGCGCGTCTGAGAAGAACACATGATAAGCTATTTTCGGGGAGCCCTTTGCTCATACATGCTCAATATCGCCATCTAGTGTTCTGAAACTACATAGTATACCTTTAACATACATTTTTTAAGCCCCCCCCCATAGGGGTGGCTTATACCAGTTGTTGGATTTCTTTCTACATTGATTTCCCACAGGGATTATATGTCATCAGACTCCATGTCCACCCACTAGTTCAAAACCACTCTCAAAAAATTTATTTATTATTATTATTTTTTTTCTTCTGGCCGGTTAATTTTGTGGTGGCGGAATCTCAGAAATCGCAAGGCCCTGGAACTAGTCCTTATACATCAGAGATGTATGTTTACTTAAGTTGTGCAACATCTATTTGTTTTGTGACCTTGACCTACTATTCCAAGATGGCCGCCCTACCATGGAAAAACACTGATAACTCGAGAACTCTATATCAGATTGGGACAAACAAAGTATCAACTTGAAGCTTGACTCAACTGACATCTTTCTCAAATGACAACTATATAGGTCAGAGGTCAAGGTCAAGGTAATATGGCCAATTGAAAAAGAGGTGCGACAAAAATTGGCACTCACATTTTGTGGAGGCAGCATCTCAGAAACCACAAGGCCCTGGTACTAGTCCTTGTACATCAGAGATGTATATTTACTGAAGTTGTGCACCATCTATTTGTTTTGTGACCTTGACCTACTTTTCGTCTGGTAGGGCGGCCATCTTGGAAAACATGTTTTTGCTGATGACTCGAGAACTATATGTCCGATCAGGACAAGCAAAGTATCAACTTGAAGCTTGATTTGGGGCACATCTTTCCCAAATGACACCTATATAAGTCAGAGTTCAAAGTCAAGGTCAAGGTCATATGGCCAATTGAAAAAAAGGTGTGACAAAAAATTGCACTTTTTTGGCCTACAATTGTCTATGCTGTATGTCATTGTCCATCAGAGATGTATATTTACTGTAACATTCTGTAACATCTATTTGTTTTGTGACCTTAACCTACTTTTTGTCCGATAGGGCGGCCATCTTAGAAAACACGTTTTTGCTGATAACTCGAGAACTATATATCTGATAACACAGTATCAACTTGACGCTTGACACTGGGCACATATTTCTCAAATGACAATTATATAGGTCAGAGGTCAAGGTCATGTGGATACATTCAAAAAGAGGTGCAACAAAAATTGACACTTTTTGGGGCTAAAATGTTTATATATACTCATGGCATTAAATCGATGCCGTAGCGTAAATAGGTGAAATGCATATGGGTCATTCCGTGTCAAATCAACCAGTGGTCCCTGCATGACCCTCTCAGATTTTGATGAAACTCCATCATAATAATCCATCCATGAACACACACAAAAAATTAGCATCATACGACATGTCGTTTCCGAGATATGGCCTCCTGAAATTTGCTCAAAACCTCCGTCTTTCGTGCTCGCGAGTCGTGAAAACGCGCGAATGTGATTTTTTTCGACTTTGGAAGCTTATAACTCGGGATTGGTAACAGCTATAGAGCTGGAAGTTGGTATCGTAACTTACTTCCAAATTGCAAGAATATGACATCAGATTACCCCCTTCCCTTTTCAAGTTATATGCACCCAAAGTAGCCACTTTGTCAGTCGCACATGTTTTTGGTGATTTTCGAGGTCACCCTGTGCCCATACAAGTGGACATATACATAGGTGTATGTCTATGGTCACAAGCAAGTACAGGCTAATCAATTCATTGACGTCATCCAAAGTTGGGTCCAGGTGAAAAAAAGTCAAAACCACAACCGTCCGTCTTGTCAATGGATCACCATGTGGACAGTTAAAACTTTTTCTGAAATTTACACCAGTTAAACAGATATATTAGATCTACTCATCAACCAAATATCAGCTTTGGTACTCAACTCCTTCATGGTTAGACCACATTTTGAAAAATACAAATTTTGCACAATTCCAGGATACAAAACTTGAAATCGGCCGATCTACGAGCATAAGGTCTGATCACAACATGCATATTTATCACAGGAGATAGGTAAAATAAAGTTAAGATGCCCCCTAGTGCCTAGAGCTAAGGTTAGATGTGGGATTTTCTCATGTCAGGTAAATACAGGGATAACCCATTACGCAATGATGGGATTTCCCATTACCAGGCAACAATATTTGGTCAATTTCTAGCTCTATCATTCAAGAATTGAGATCCCATCAGTGAACATTGGCACTATCGTGGAGCGATCAGTGGAGCAACATGATGTATTTGTAAAGTTCATGAGAAGAGCAAAGAACTCAAATACACTATCCTAGCCCCAAGATGTCCATAATGAGTGTTGGGTACCATTCCAGGACGTAGTTTGTGTCATCAGTGCTCCAGAGCTGCAGGGACGTGGAGGCCGTCACTACAGACGAACTGTTAACGACTTCAATAACATTCAAGGCAAACTGCCAGCATTTATCAAGTAAACGACAAACTGTACACACCTATATGGCAGAATATGTGATAAATTAACATTAATAGTGTATGGTTTAAAGTACATGTACTATTCTGTTTGATGTCTGATACATAATTTGACACTTTTAAGTAGTAACGTAACTTGTGAATTCCCGATATGTTAAAATATGTGTACTTTTCAAAATGCTATCTAACCATGAAGGAGTTGAGTACCAAAGCTGAAATTTGGTTGATGAGTAGATCTAATATATCTTTAACTGGTGTAAATTTCAGAAAAAGTTTTAACTGTCCACATGGTGATCCATTGACAAGACGGACGGTTGTTTTTTTGACCTTTTTTTCACCCGGACCCAACTTTGGATGGATGTCATTCATTTACAAATGAATTGATTAGTAATATGGGATGTATATGTCCACTCGTATGGGCACAGGGTGACCTCGAAAATCACCAAAAACATGTGCAACTGAACAAAGTGGCTACTTTGGGTGCATATAACTTGAAAAGGGAAGGGGATACAAGTAATCTGATGTCATAGTCATTGGAAGAAAGTAAGTTAGGATACCAAGTTTCAGCTCTATCGCTGTTACAAATTCCAAGTTATAGGCTTCCAAAGTCGGAAAAAATCACATTCGCGCCTTTTCACGAAAGACGGAGGTTTTGAGCAAATTTCAGGAGGCCATATCTCAGAAACGACATGTCGTATGAGGCTAATTTTTTGTGTGTGTTCATTTTTCACACAATGGATTATTATGATGGAGTTTCATCTAAATCTGAGAGGGTCATACAGGAACTTTTCAGAAAACTGGTTGATTTGACACGGAATGACCCATATAGCCTGGTTATTCAATCTGGACATGAACATACTTTCAACATGGATCTCAACTTAACAGCCTAGCAGAATTTACCCATCTTTGTGTCCCAACATATCTACATATTTACAAGGCATAGTTCTCCTGTGGCGAGTCATGGTCTGCAATATAAAAGGAACTTATATTGAAATTGGAATTGCAGTGCATTGGGAAGAAAAACAAACCAAGGCAGTGGAAGGTCAGGCGGGGGGAGGCTTTTTTCCTGATCGCTCAGCAATCAGAATTTCTAGTTGGATTGGGATTTGAACTGAATGCTAAGACAAGCTGAGCTGTTTCCAGAAATGTTTTCCCCCCATTTCAAACTTATCACACAGGTTGGAAGCTGTACAATAAAATTTTTACTTACTGTCACTTTTACTTACTGTTAACAGGACAATTTTTACTCACTGTTAATTTTACTTAGTATTAACTGGACATTTTTTACCTGTTAACAGTTGGATATATTTTTATTTTGGGTACAAGAATGAAAATAATCAGTGGGTTCCCATGTATTATTTCTTCAGAAACCTTTCTAAAACGATCCACCCTTTTAGGCTTTGTTGTTTATTGGTATAGTTACTGGAGGGTTAAAACATTTGGGGTTTCAAACAAAAACTGGACAGACACTTTCATTCGCCCTCTTAAAAAGGTTCCTCCTCCAGCCTGGGTACCCCTAATTAAAATTTTTTTTCCTTAATGTCCTAATGTAAAGAATATCAAATATTTTTAAAATGTCTTTCTTAGGTAATTTCAGCAAGCTAAAACTTGCAGAATGCTGTTTTTGAAGAACATTTGGGACTGAAAGCTAAGAAAATCTGAAGATAATCCATACCCAGAAAGGGGAAGGGTGTGGCCTGAAATTAAGGCCCTTATGGTCATGATGCAGATTTTATTGAACACAGCAAATCTGCACATTGAAGACAGCTTGCCAATTTTGATTGAATTCAGCGAGTACAGTTCTTTCAGAAGGCCTGTATGAAGCATATAGAGAATGCCCTTTGTGATCAGGTCATGCTGAGTTTTAGAATTCAGAATATTGAGGCACATTTGATGGATTTAGTTAACCTTGTGCCAGGATGTGTTGTTTTACCCATGCATCCTTATGGTCAATATTATTGCTGGGCAGTCAGACATTAAACAATGTTCAACAACCAGGTGCAGCTGAATTTCATGTTGCCAAGCAAGCCTCCAGCTAATCAAAATCCTTCAGCCACAGACTTCATACTTAAATCATAACACTTTATGGATATTGCTTAGCATTTGGTTAAACATGGGATAAAGGTGAAGAAAAATTATAAATATGTATTGTTTAATTTTTAACAAATGTAGCTCTGTACATAATGAGATGTTTACTTCTTACAACTCTGATCCTGAACATAAAGGCAGCAGTTTAATTTTATATAGTGCCCTTCACAGACAACATTGTGTCTACAGACAACAGCTTGAAACAGGTAGACATTACTTAAAAAAGAAGAACACTAACAAATCACCTGCAGTAATAATGTTAAACATAGCATGATACGCTCAAGTTAGTTTGGTCTTTTAAGATGACCTTATGAGTATGAAAATGTTAAACAAATAAATTATTTGATAATAAAAGCTGTCAGGTAAATATTAATAAAAGCCTGCATTGTAGCGCATTGTAAGGGAAGAGATTCCATAATGCTCTGTGGTTAAAAACTCACTTAATATCCAGCTGCCTGAGAGCATATGGGTTAAGCAGGAAATGTTATGTCTCTGAGATGTATTGTGATTTATGCTGTATGCTAAAAGGTGTGAATAAAAATGACTTATAAGTATTGATTAAGACTGATGCAGAAAGAAAGTGGCATCTTTTGTTCTCCTGTGTTAATTACCTTAAGCTGTTGCTTGTCTTATTGATTTATTGGTTAGTCTGATTCACTGTGTCTTTCCCTTTTGAAACATCATGTTTTTTTGGAAGAACACATTGTCTCTGAGAGTTCAGGGTGTGGCCTGAAATTAAGGCCCTTATGCTCATGAAGCAGATTGAAAGGTTGTTTTATTTAAAGAAACAAGCAAAACTTTGTTAGTGTGTGTGTGTGTGTGTGTGAGAGAGAGAGAGAGAGAGAGAGAGAGAGAGAGAGAGAGAGAGAGAGATGTGTGTACGTGTGTGTGTTCTCTCCCTCTGAACCGCATACTTTTTTTGGTGACTATGAAACGGCCTTAAGTCTCTCTCTGGAGATGAGGCCAGAGACCTAATGGAAGCAGAAGAGTGGAGTGTTGGGGGGAAAGGGGGGGGCTGAAGAAGACAGAAACAATTTAACACTGCAAACATTGAAGAGTTCAGTCCTAACACCTGATTAGGTGCCATTTTTCACAGGTGTCAAACATGGCTTGTTTGTTTTCAGCGCCTGTGGTTCTTTGCTGCGGTTCATTTCATGTAGTTTATTGCTCATTGGGGTAGTTTTGATCTTGTTTGTACAACTTAGGTTTGGCTCAGATCTTGTGTTTGCATTGTAAGATGTTCTGGATAAGATCATCTGCACAATCCCAGTAACTAAAGGTAACATTCACTTTTTTTTTTTGCAAGTACATCCAAAAACTAATGGTCTGAAAGCAATCATAAGGAATAATTCTTTTACAGGAATAGTAATTTCCTACAAGAAATGTATAGTGGAAATGAATCAGCTGACCAGGTGTTTAACTGGATTAAGGTTAATAATTTGCATACACCTGCACTATGACAATGTGTGTCCGGGTGTAAATAGGCAAAATTTTGTCTGAGAGCCAGAAGACCAGCAGAACTGACCTGAAGCGTAGTGGGCTTATGATCCATCAGGCAATGTGCTTGGAGAAACATTATAGCTTTTCCAAAGAAGCGTGATGATTAGAGGGCCACTGTTTGAAGCTGGAGGGGCAGATTGGTGGGGCTGGAAAAAATATGGTAGTGTATGTCCTTTGTACTTGACAAAAGGCCCATGAGTACCATTTTCACTGAAAAGCTGCTATATTGGCTGAGTGGTTGGCTTTTATGCATGGTCATGAGCATGCCCTTTGGTGGCTCCATAATAGCACCTTCATTTCAAAATTGAGGACCACAGTATATTTTTTGCACCAAATGGGTCTCATATCACCTCTGTCTCATTGTTATATTTTGTGATCTGTCCGTCTCTCTCTCATTCCCTCTCCTTTTCCTTCACTCTCTACCTATCTTTCCCACTAAACCATTTTCAAAGGTCATCTACTCATCCCCTTCCCCAAGCCTTATTGACTGAGGCTGAAGTGTGAATTCAGAGCCAAGTGCTCTGAAAGAGATTCTGCTCGCTCTTTCTCTCAGTGTGATTGAGAGGGATGAGAAGCATTGGGACAGGTATTTTGGCACCCCTACTCAACACATACACACACACACACACACACACACACACACACAAGCACACCCACACACACACACTCGCACGCACACACACACACACACACACACACACACACTCGCACGCACACACACACAGACACACACACACTCACACACACACACTGCCACCGGAGCCTTGGGAGGGGACAAGTTGAGTCACCTCAAGCTGATTGATGAGGGCAGCCTGCTGAGAGCCCTTTAATGGTACACTGCTTTGTTCTGTCAGCACGTCTCCATGTTTGACCTGTCTCCGGTGATGACCTGAGCCACACCATTAGACCAAGCACTGATGAGGCTGCAAGTTTGAACATGTCGCAAAAAATGCCCTTCCTGAACTCATTTGCAAACAAATATGTGTCACTTGTTTGAGAACATTCCCAAGCAAGAACATACATTTTTCAGACACTAGAGACTGCTTTGGTGTCTAGAGACACTAGAAACCCCCCCCCCCCCCCCCCCCCCCCATCCCCTCGCCTGCAACGATTGCAACGTAAAATGATGTACTGCAGTGTTTGGAAGGGAAAACTGAGAAACGCGCCGCCATCGAAACCGGTCGTGAAAGTGGGGCTTACCTGCGACTTCCCGGCCAGCACCTCTTCACCCCTTTGGCGGACAGCTCGTGCTGGTTTTTATTCAGTTCCCTTCAGACTTTTTTTGGTTTTTCTGTTTTCTTTTAAAAAACAAACTGTCCCAACTTCCCGTGAGTGCTATTGGTGTGACGCTTTGTGCGATAATAAAGTATAAAAAAATATCCCAATTTGTGGCTCACAGGTGCATTGGCGCTTCTGTTCGGTTATGAGCATGAAGGTAAAACCGGTAATTTCCTTCCCTCCAGCCCCCCCCCCCCCCCCCCCCCCCAAGAACCCCCCCTTGACCCCCTGGCAAAATCCTCCTCGAACAGGCAAACTCTATACTGCCACTGCCCTCTGTGTCGTCCAGCAGAAAAATTGGAATTTCAAAAAACTTTCAAAACTTCCATTACCACACCATTACACCTGCCCTCAGCCCCACCATATGCATTTTTTTAAGCTCATAAGGAAATCACATGGGCTAGCCCCACCCCCAGGGACACCTGGTTCAGATCACATGACACCACCAATCAATCATAAGAGGAGCGGAGAAGATAGGTGTGTTTGTATGTATGTGAACATGCTTCATCTACTCACACTGCCTTATTCTTAGACTGCTCTAAGACACCTCCCACAACATACATAAAGGATGACAAACAACTAGGAAACAGCAGCGTAAAGCATAACATGTAAAATGTAACAGCATCTCAATACAAGATGTGGCCTTTGAAGATGACAAAGATCACACCTGCATTTGAATCATGACTCATGGCCATGCTCACTGGAGGTTGTACGGTTGCCAAGAGGGAAGTGCACAGCATTAGCTCTGTGGCTAATAACAACTGCTAGCAGAGCCAATATAGCACCCAGCAACAGAGAGAAAATAGAATTCATGGGGCTTTGTGTATAAATAGCTGCCAAAGACTTAATACGAGCATATCAAGCAGGGAAGGTTTTTTTTTTTTTTACCATTCCAGAAAAAAACATTCAAGAACTATCTTTTAAACATGAAAGATTTCTAAAGGCAATTTGTCAAACAAGTTACAGCTCTGCTGGGAGACCTTCTGATCCACAGCATGATTTTACAATTATGCACAATTATATATTTAGGTTACTACCAGTGATCCCTATGCCAAAAAAAACAACTACTGAAAGGATGGTAACACTTTAGAATACAGAGCAGTCATAAATCATAACAATGCTGATAAATATAAAATACTTCAGTGACAATACATTTCCATGCACTTTTAAGGTGCATTAGATTACTATTTGAATCTGTCCATCAATGTTACTTGCAATAGGACAATTTTATAAAGTTTGGTGTATACCATTAGATTCAATAGAAAACATTGTAAATAAATATGTAAATTAACAACAGGATATTTCCCAGAGAAAATAATGGGGCTATAAATTATTGACACATTGTGAACATCGTTAAAAAAATCAATAATAGTCCGTCAGTCTTGTGTTTGCACATTGATGAAGCCATGATAGATGTTTAAGCCTCGGTCACCTCATTGCTTTTTTGTCTTTTTTTTTATTTGAAAGACTATCGTCCATGCTAGGTTTATAGCATTAGGCTACATATAGCCTAGGCCTATCTATAAATTGGCATATATCCTCGTTTTTATAATAAACGAGTAGCATCATTGGAAAGAAAAAGCATTACCATGTCAGCATTCCATGGGATTGAAACGCATTATTATTCTGTCAGCTTTGGTGGTGGTGCATCTGTGGAACTGCATTTTGCATACAATGTAGCTTAGTTTATGACATATTATCTGACTTTTGTACACGCACAAGTTGATAATATCACAATGTCCACCACAAACCCCCTGGGCTAAAAACAAAAAGCAAACATGTCAAATAGTCATCGTCCTTAATCATCACCACTGAGATCATTTGAATTGCTTTTAGCATTTTCCGTGTTCACCGCATGTAATTCATCTTATCGATTATAAACCACCGCGCTGTAAAGACTGATATCAGCATGTCGATTGGGAACATTTGGCGTTCTTAGTCGAGGAAACAATCAATATTTAGCAATGTAGCCTTAGCAACTCTGTGAATGAAAACCTCTTAGTCCGCAGCTTTCAAGTTGTCGCATGGACCTGCAGCTTCAAAAGGGAACAACTTGCGGTGTTGTAAATAAACATTTGATTTATTGGACACATTTAATGAATGTTCTTGGCCGATTCGTAGCGTTGGAATCAGCCCTGCTGCTGGTTTTTTAATACTTCAAAGTGAGCAGACACTGCCTCCTGCCTTCTGTCCTCTTGCGAAAGAAAGAAGATAGTAAAAACGGAAAGAGGGCTATAGGGAATGCGCTCGCAGCCGGAAGATCGGGAGAGAGGGGATACACGCACGAGAGAGAGAGAGAGAGAGAGAGAGAGAGAGAGAGAGAGAGAGAGAGAGAGAGATGTCATTAGGAGTGCTCAGCTGCTTCTCGTATCATTTTCAACTGATCGCGAGAAAAGCGTGAGGCTCTATGGCGAAAAGAGGCATGCATCTGAACGCAAATGATAAAATAATGAAAAGGTGACGACACTTCTGCTCATTATCGTCACCTCTCTCCCCGTCGATGACAGTTTTCCCCTACTTGTGCTCTCTCCAGTTCTGTCGTTGTTTTCCCCGACATACCTGGATTTTCCGCACAGATTCTCTTAGAACATATGGGTATCCGCTTTTCTGGAGTTTTCTTGAGGATTTTGCTTTTTATTTTAGCCGGACTTAATCTCCATAGAGGTAAGTGTTTAAAGCAAAAGTGCAATCTTTTTAGTTTGGTGAACTTTGAAAGTAGCCTACCCGGTTTTAATGTGGATTCCATGCTATATGCTGAAACTTTGATTCAAAACGTTTTACCGATACAAACTAATAACTACAGTTGCGCGTGTTCTTGTGCTATAAATGTCTGTCTCACTCAGGTGACGTTGCTAACAGAAAGCTCATATGCATGTTTCATGAACTGGTAGCTACATCAAAATAGATGCATTTTGTTATACTGTGAAACAGTATAAATTGTCATTTCAAAAGTGGACAAATTAACAGATGAATGTGTGGAAACGTAGCTTGTTTCTATGCAGCAGAAATATAATATATTATAATATAACAGTTGAATCTTTCAAGTTCATTAAGAGAGATACAAAACTGTATCTAGGCAATTAACTGCAAAATAATGACAATTTAAAAAAACTAGAGAGGATATATTTTAAATGGCTACGGCATTAATAACAGATCTATAGTTCTGACTCAACAAGTATGGAACCTCTGGTCGAACACAGTTTTAGTAAATGTAAGCTATACAATCCAGAAAGGCTGTTTTTTCTGGAAATGTTGTTATTTTACCCTCTTTCCCGTCTGTTTTGTGTAACAAACTCGGACTATAAATCAGACTATAAATACACACAATACTAGCCTATGTATAGGTATCTACAGTACTGTAGATGTTTCGTTATTGTCTATTTAAACACCATCATTAAATTAGTTACTGAGGAATACTTATCAATAAAATTATATTACACAATTTTAAAATAATGAGTGCACAGTATTTTGCCTTTTTAGAAAGCTAGAAAGATCTGTGGTAATCTCTTGTACAGTTAGTGCATTATCTTGATAGACCTTTTTAAAATTGACTTGATAGTGACAACAAAATAGGTTTCATAACTTTATAGCTTTATCTTTTGCATCTGTTATGGAATCCATTGTAGTCAGAGTTGCGTTGACACCATGCAAGCAGATTTGTTATCCTTTTATCCTGTATGCTAGAAGTTTATGCTATAGTACAAACAGAGCTTGGAACAGCTTATACGGGCAAAGGGCAAGACAGGCTCATCCAAAATGTCCAAGAGCTTCTGCTTGACTTTTTCCCTTTTTTGGCTCCCTTCAGATGGTCGCTGATCTGCAGGCGATCTGGTCTTGAAGATAGCCTGCTCCCTCCGTGAGAGCTGAACCCACATCGCCATGGCAGCGGGAGTAGCGGCTTGGCTTCCCTTCGCTCGGGCAGCAGCCATTGGCTGGATGCCAGTGGCGAACTGCCCTATGCCCATAGCTCCCAGGGAACAAAACAAGAGGCAGGACGAGCTAATCATCCTGAATGTGAGTGGGCGACGCTTTCAGACCTGGCGGACCACCCTGGACCGTTACCCGGACACCCTGCTGGGCAGCTCCGAGAAGGAGTTCTTCTACAATGAGGAGACTAAGGAGTACTTTTTTGACCGCGACCCGGATGCATTCCGCAGCGTCCTCAACTTCTACCGGACGGGCAAGCTCCACTTTCCACGATACGAGTGCATATCGGCCTATGACGAGGAGCTGGCATTCTTTGGCATCATCCCAGAGATCATTGGCGACTGTTGCTATGAAGAGTACAAGGATCGCAAGCGGGAGAACGCCGAGCGTCTCATGGACGACCAGGAGGACAACAAGGACAGCAAGCAGCCCAACATGAGCTTTCGAGAGATGATGTGGCGGGCCTTCGAAAACCCCCACACCAGCACCATGGCACTGGTCTTCTACTATGTTACTGGGTTCTTCATCGCCATCTCCGTCATCACCAACGTGGTGGAGACGGTGCCGTGTGGCGCCACGCCCAATCAGAAGGACATGCCGTGCGGGGAGCGCTACACTGTGGCCTTCTTCTGCATGGATACGGCCTGCGTCATGATCTTCACCGTGGAGTACCTGCTGCGCCTCTTCGCCGCGCCCAGCCGCTACCGCTTCATGCGCAGCGTCATGAGCATCATCGACGTGGTGGCCATCCTCCCCTACTACATCGGCCTGGTTATGACCAACAACGAGGACGTGAGCGGGGCCTTCGTCACCCTGAGGGTTTTCCGCGTCTTCCGCATCTTCAAGTTCTCGCGCCACTCACAAGGCCTGCGGATCCTGGGCTACACGCTGAAGAGCTGTGCCTCGGAGCTGGGCTTCCTGCTCTTCTCCCTCACCATGGCTATCATCATCTTCGCCACCGTCATGTTCTACGCCGAGAAGGGCTCCACCTCCAGCAAGTTCACTAGCATCCCGGCATCCTTCTGGTACACTATTGTAACCATGACTACCTTAGGGTAAGTGTCATTGCGCTCTGATCCCTCCCTCTCATACATTATACTGCAGACCTTTTTGTCTTCTCTCTTAAAAGAGAGCGGTCACCAGAGAAACTGGTGAAAATCATTCTTAGTGGTGTGGAAATAACAAGAGTGCATGTTAAGGCACACATTCTCTTTACACATTTCTCACTCAGATTCTCTCGTTTGCACTTCCATTTTTACAGTGACAATTTACAAAATAAATGCGGCTATATCAGGGTCCTTGAGTCAGTTCAGGACAGATGTGTCTCACCTTCTTTTACCCTCTTCACTCTCTGTCGCTATATATCTAAGACACCTGTCAAATGAATGCACTATTGTATTCTACCATCCAAGTAAATAGGCACTTAAAAGCAATACATATTCCAAAAGTTGTGCAAAAGGATGAAGGCTAGGAAGTGACCTACATTGTTCGAACCAAAATAATTTGTCTGAATCATAGGCGTAGGCTTCATTTTAACTTTGAGGGAGACACACTGCTGGACCACCTAGTCTTGCGCAGTCAAACGTCAAGTCTGACAAGCATACTAGCTGGTCTAGGTCCAATTCATATTGGGGGTGACATGTCTCCCTGTCCCCCCCCAAACCTATGTGTATGGTCTAAATACAGCCAATACAGATTACCCAGTGTGCTCTAAAGGCTTTCTGAATTGATTTTGAGGGGTTGTTTTCCCCATTGCCTCTTGCTCTGTATTTTAATTGAATTAATCATTATTCATTTGGCAATTTGGCTTTCTTTGTGTGGTCAGTTGTTATATGTAAAACATTCAGGGAGATAATGATTTGATTTGCATCAAATTTTCCTTTCTGGTTCTTCTTTTTCTTTTCATATGCTAGCACTTCACTCCAGAGGTAGTGGGTTTAGTAGTGGACTCCCTAAAGACTGTCATTCCTCTACACACACTACAGAAATCAAATATTGTTCCGGCCATCATTTTATATCAATTGGAAGGGCAAGCATGTTTTGTCATATATTTTTGGCATAGTTCCATTTGTTTGTGTGGGTGTGTGTGTACGCATGCGTTCGTGTGTGTGTGTGTGTGTGTGTGTGTTGTTCACCTCTTCTGCAATTAGTCATGGTTAATAAAGTTAACTCCTCAGATATGAGGAGCCCTGATGGTAGCCTGTAGTAGAATGAGGTCAGGGTGGGGATGGGGGAACAGAGATGGTGGCTAGGAATTGTAGGCTTATGGTAAAGTGAGAGGGGGTTGTGCATAGGGGGGAGGGGGGGCTTGGTGCAGCGGCAGGCCACTTCTCCTTTTGTGAAGTACGAAGCCTTTCCTTTTCAATAAGCTGCAGACGCACAAGTGGGTGTCAAGATGAGTAATGGTGTAAACCACGACATCTGCTGACTAATGCAAACCCGCATCACATCTTTAGCACTATTTTCCGTGTGGTCCAGAGCTGTGTTCAACCAGGTGTACGCTCGCGTCAAACCATGCTCCTTGATAACAGCGGTCGTCGAACAATTTTAAACAACAATTTAATTTTGTTTGCGTGGCTTAAACGATATTAGTTCGCCATTAAGTAAGGGATAATGTACATCGAGCAAGTGGATTTTTTTTTTCAGTAGGGGAATCGGTAGGGGAGAATCATCGCATACAGCCTCGGGCGAGCTGGATTCACATTCACGGTTTATTATAGAACAGAATATTTACTTTTAATTAACACACTTAATTAATTAATTAACACAATGTAAATAGGCTGCATTTTAAGAGAAGCTATCAACAGTTATTAGCTACATAGATTAATATATCATCAGTAGAAGTAGTCTACTTATGATAGATCAACAGTAGACTACTTCCCTAGTCATGGTGGTTCCATTATTTTATTATAGTATAAGGCTATGTTTTACAGAGGCAGGCAGAAAAATGTCTGTGCACAAGTTTTGCTTTGCTAGCGTTCCTTTAAACATAACCAAAAGACTCTATCTTCGCTATCTTATCACTTGGTGTAAACGCATGGAGAAAGTGCATTTAGGGCATTTAGGGCATGTCCCAGTCCACTCCCGCTAGTTAGACGATGGGTTATTTGAGCGCTAAGTACGACGTAATGTGCAAATGGGCTGAACTTAGTCTCTTCATTAATTATAGGTGTGTCTTGGGCGTAACATGTAATAAACCAATCAAAATGTCATATCCCATTCCCTTTAAAAGCCTGCTTTTCCACCTTGGCGGATTACTTATATGATGGCGAAACAGAGATGCTTGTGCTTGTGTAGTTAAAGCGTACAAGCAAGGAATAGGCTATATGGATCAATAGTATGATCAATATTATGCGGATTAACCATTATGATGCGTTTTGATATACACAATAATAATCTTTAACATTAGGGTTTAACACCGGCACGGGTTTCCGGTAATTCCGGACAGTGTTGTTATTTTCAAAAATATAGGCCTATACGGTTTAATTTAGTTAAAAGGCACCTGGAACTGCTGAGAATAAGCTAACAGAATATGGCTTCCGTCTAACCTTAGAGAACGCCAAATTAGCCTGCTGGTTTAACGAATTTTGTTTGATTATGCAATGAAGCATTGTCAAACATCAATTCCATGTTCTCACAGCAGTCAGATTAAATGCATTTCAGCTAGCGAAGTTCAAGCTTCATCCGAAATTCATATTACGTGCATTCTCATAATAACATAAATAGTGTTATTTTGGCTTAACAATGACACTAAATACACTAAAGCTGTCTGGTTGGGAACCCATAGGTTCACGCATACTTCCCTTGTTTTATAATGTCCTGCTTATGGAAATATGACTAACGCGTTTTTACTGGTTAATTCTTTAAAACAAGCCCATTTCCCCGGGATTGCAGAGACAACTTGTGTCTATTGCGGGAGAGAAAATATTTATTTTTGGGAAAAATATTAATCCCTATTTCACAATGTGATCTTGATATCTTGTATGCATGCTTGTGTGCACCCCTGTGTGTAACAGACAGGAGGGTGTACGTGCGTTGTGCAATAAAATAACAGAAATAACTGCGACATGACTTTAGACCAGGTTTGTGGTGGTTTTAGCGCAAGCGTTTTCTGCTGGCTCAAGATAGAAATACGTCAAAAATGATCCTGGCCACACCTCATCTTAAGACCAACCCGCCCAGTTCACTTGCTATGGGCGCTAGATTACTTGGTAGTTAAACAACGTGAGTGCTGGGCACTATAATGACACCTGCACAGGGTGTAAAATAGCAAAGACACTTGTGTTTGGGTTAGTACCGCTTAGCACCGGGTGTAAGATAGGGCCCTTGGTGTTTCAGGTACAAACCCAAATTCCAAAAATGTTATCATGACTGATAATTCCCACCCCCCAATTCCCATAGGCATCCATTCAAATGCAGAGAGGTTTGAATGGATGTCTATGGGTACGAGTACCTGAAAATAAGATATCAAGAGTCTTTTGATATCCTTTTATACCCAGTCATGATAGCACCACCTGTTTATCTGTGGAATGTTCCAAACAGGTGTTTTTCCCCCTGTCCCAACTTTTTTGGAACGTGTTGCAGGCATCAAATTCGGAATTAGCGTATATTTACAAAAATCAATAAAGTTGATGAGGTGAAACATTAAATACCCTTTTTTTTGTACTGTTCTCAATATAATGTATGTAAAATTGAATTTATAAATCACTGCTTTCTGCTTTTATGTGCATTTTACATACGGTCCCAACTTTTTTGGAATTGGGGTTTTACATGGTTCTAGAACAGGGGTAGGCATGCTGGTGCTGGAATGCCAGAGATGGTTCTGGTTTTTACTCCAGCCAAACCTATAACTACATAATTGGATTAATTTTAATGAATCAGGTTTAATTAATGCATGTGACCAATGCTGTTGGCATTATACCATTCAGGATATTCAGGCTCAGCCTATTAATCCTTTATCAAACTCTTGTGAACTGTCATGGTTTGCAACCCTGTTTCCCCATGCGGTCGTTTTCCTCGGTGGCCACGCGAGGGCGCTGCCCTTTTGGTAGATGCTTGCTCCGCCCTGCTGAGTTGGCGGAGCTTCTGTTAAGCATTTACACCTGTTCATAGTCACTTGAGAGATATATAAGCCTACCGTTTCCTTCGTTCGGGGCTTCGACATTAATTGTTCATAATTGTTTATTGTTTTGTATTGTGGTGTATTGTTGGCTGTGAGTGCTCGTACCATTTTGGCTACTCGCCCATTTTTAGCGTCTCTTTGTAGAGGCAGTGTCATGGTTTTGACCCTGTTTGCCTATGCGGTCGTTCTCCTTGGTGGCCACGCGAGGGCGCTGCCCATTTGGTGGATGCTTGCTCCGCCCTGCTGAGTATTCGGAGCTTCGGTTAAGCGTTTACACCTGTTGCGTGGTCACCTGAGAGTTATATAAGCCTACCGTTTCCTTTATTCGGGGCTTCGACATTGATTGTTAATTGTTTGTACTGTGGTGTTATTGTTGGCTGTGTGTTCTCGTACCATTTTGGCTACTCGCCTATTTTTAACGTCTCTGTTGAGGCAGGGCTTATTTCTTACTGGCTTGGTAGTTATTATCTCGTAGGAGTTTTGGGACCGTAAATCTCTGCTCTATTTTGCCTCTTTAGTGCTTTTTCTCCGTGTATGGAGTTTTGGGCGATTATGTTCAGAACTGTAGTTCTGCTCGCTCTTCGGCACATGTCTTCCCATAGGAGGATCAGGCGTTTCGCTTCTACTTAGTTCTTAGCTCGTAGAAGTAGGCCTATAGAGTAGGAGTTTCTCTGGTCCATTTTCGCCTGTTGTTTGGTTCTTACTGAGAGACCTGGCGTTTTAGCTTCTACTCATTTCCTTGTTACGGTGAGCCAGTAGCTACGGTACGTTTATTTCCCTGTGTTCTCCTTCTCGTGGACTACGTTCCCCTTTGTTGTGACTCAGGGTTTTTATTTATATTGAGGCTGTCGTGCTATTTTGCGTTGGTCTTCTGTTGCAGCCGTCCTATACTCCCTAATACCTGCGGGACGATTCTCCAGGTATTAGCCTCCTAGTTTATGGAGCTTGGGCTATGTTGTGGACGTGTTTGTGTGTGACTGCGTGTGTTCTTAAAATAGCCTCGGAACGTTAGCTCTCTGTTCCAATTCGCCTCGTTTTCATTCATTCGTTTTCTGAGAGGCTTTGGCGGTTGTTCCTATTTAAGCTTGCGTTAGTCTGTGGATAGTAAAGTTATGGGACGACGGTGCTTCGTCGGCTCACCTGTAAAATGTTTCTCTCTCCTGGGAGATCGGGTGTTTACCCTCTTGGTTTTATTCATTGGACTGCGAGTCTTTTTATATCGCCATGGAACGTTAAATCTCTGTTCCTGTTCGCCTCGTTACATTTCTCCTTATTGAGAGGCAGGGCTTGTATTTGTGTTTGTGCTTGTGTCAGTCATATAGCCTATAGTTTCGTTTCAGCTGTCCTTTCGTCTTTTGTGCTTGTTCTCCGGGTATGGAGATTTGGGCTTTTCTGTTCAGAACTTAGTTCTGGTTGCCCTTCGGTGCAATTCGTCTCTTTGTGAAACCGGGCGATTTTGTGGACATGTTTGCTTGTGACTGCGAGCCGTTTAGCCTTGGAACATTTATTATCTGTTTCTCCTCTCATTAAATCATATTCTTTATTTGTTTACTGGTTATTTGTTTGTGCCTTTTCGCTACTCGCCCGTTTATTGTGTCTCGTTACCGAGACAGGGCGTGTATTATGTCTGGCTGTTCAGATTCCTGTCCTAGCGCTCTACTTAGCGTTTGACAGTTAGCCGGCTAGTAGCGTCTGTAGTGTGTTGGTTGTTCCTTGTCTCCTCCTTATCTGCGGGTATCCCGCCTTAGTGGCCTAAGGGCTTATTGAATCCCCTTGCTGCGTTTGGCTCCTCCTTCCTCACACGTCACGCCCCATTACAGGCAGGGCTTATTTCTTGCTGGCTTAGGTGGTTAATTATCTCGTAGAAGTTTTGGGACCGTAAATCTCTGCTCTATTTCGCCATAATGTGCTTTTTCTCCGTGTATGGAGATTTGGGCGATTCTGTTCAGAACTGTAGTTCTGTTCGCCCCTCGGTGCATGTCGTCTCATGGGAGATCGGACGTTTTCGCTTCTGCTAGGTTGCTTAGCTTGTAGAAGTGTAGAGTAGCTGTTCTTTGTTCCCCTTCGCCTGTTTGGTTTTCTTACTGAGAGACCTGGCGTTTTGCTTCTACTCAATTCCGTGTTACTGTGAGCCAATAAGTAGCTTCGGTACGTTTATTCCCTGTTGTCTCCTTCTCGTGGACTACGTTCCCCTTTGTTGTGAGTCAGGGTTTTTATTTGTATTGAGAGGCTGTCGTGCTATTATGTTTGCGTAGGTCTTTTGTTGCAGCTGTCCTGTTCGCCCTTTTTGCCTGCGAGACGATTTTGTTGTGAACTGTTGTTCTGTTTCGTTCTCCGGGTGTGTTGTCTCCTTATGTGGAGCTTGGGCGATGTTGTGGACATGTTTGTGTTTGACTGCGTGTTTTGTATAATAGCCTCGGAACGTTAGCTCTCTGTTCCATTCGCCTCGTTACATACATTCTTTTACTGAGAGGCTAGGGCGGTTGTTTTTATATTAAGCGTGCGTTAGTCTATTTGGATAGGAAAGTTATGGGACGACGGTCTCCGTCGGCTCACCTGTAAAATGTTTCTCCCTCCTGGGAGATCGGGTGTTTACCTCTTGTTTTCTGCTTTAGACTGCGCACTTATTAAACTAGCCGTGGAATGTTAAATCTATGTTCCTGTTCGCCTCGTTAGATTTCCCCTTATTTTAGAGGCAGAGCTTATTTGTGTTTGTGCTTGTGTCAGTCAGATAGCCTATAGTTTCGGTGCAGCTGTCCTTTCGTCTTTTGTGCTTGTTCTCCGGGTATGGAGATTTGGGATATTCTGTTCAGAACTTAGTTCTGTTTGCCCTTCGGTGCAATTCGTCTCTTAGTGAGACCGGGCGATGTCGTGGACATGTTTGCGTGTGACTGCGAGCCTTTAAGCCTTGGAACATTAATTGTCTGTTCCTTCGCCTCATTACATTCCTCCTGTCTGAGAGGTTAGGGCGTGGCTCTGTTTTAAGCTTGGTCATTTTTGCTGGTAAGGTTATGGGACTGCGGTTCTCCGTCGGCTCGCCTGTAAAATGTTTCTTCCCCCTGGGAGATCGGGCGTTTACCCTCCTTTAGGTTCCGCATATGACTGTTAGTTCTAGCTTATGGAATTAGCCACGTAACATACCTGTTCTTTCGCCTCCTCTTATTAAATTATTTCATTCTTCATTTGTTGACTGTTTATTTATTTGTGCCTTTTCGCTACTCGCCCGTTATGGTGTCTCGTTACCGAGACAGGGCGCGTATTATGTCTGGCTGTTCAGATCCCTGTCCTTGCGCTCTACTTAGCGTTTGACAGTTAGCCAGTTAGTAGTGTCTGTAGTGTGTTTGTTGTTCCTTGTTTTGTCTCCTCCCTTATCTGCGGGTATCCCGCCTTAGTGGCCTAAGGGCTTAATGAATCCCCTTGCTGCGTTTGGCTCCTCCCATCTCACACGTCACGCCCCCTTACAGTGAACAAGCTCAGTGAAAAAGCAGAAACATCACTGGCACTCCAGGACATGTTCTAGAATATACTGTCCTGTTGCTCTTCTCAGCTGTGAGCGTGGATTTCCCCCTGGGAATGATATTTCTGTTGTGTGTCTTCAATCATGCTGTGTTTCATTTTACATGGGGATCCAACCACATCACTCACTTCTTGTAGGTCATTTGCTTTTTACTTGTCACATATCCAACACCTTTGTTTTGACGTGACATTGCACTGCACTGTAAATAAAGATATGTGAGACCAAATTATCGAAGACAATTATGAACAGAGAAGAAGTTAATGAGAGCGTTTTTGTTTAATGTTCCCATCTACATCTTTTCCAAGGACTTGACTATGCTACACCATTAATAATCCACTTGGGTGTGTCTTTCAGTTAAAGTATTAGAGAGAGGACTATGTTCTTGTTTTGTTGTCTGTTCATTATTGCTTTGTTTCATTAATCTTATCACCGTCTCAGTGGATAATGGAGCTCATAGTTCCCAAAAACAAGGCTCGGATTTGTGAATACAAGTAAAATGGACATTGTGTCTTTGTCACTTAAGTGATTGCATTGGTTTTGGATAGACAAGGGCATATTATATGCATGAACATTTAAATGTATGCTTATTATAGATTAATTGCTTGTGTGTATTAATTAACTCTCCTTTAAAAAGACTGATAAATATTTCTGAGACTTAGACTTGATTTAGTACATTGCTCCTGATGTTTAACATGATTCAGTGTTTCCCTTTCCCTTTCTAACAACATCCTGTTCCCTCTATTGTTCTATTGCACAGTATCTGAGATGTTCTTCCCCAGTTGCCACAAAATGATGTGCTCCCCACTGTGTTAATTGTTCCTCTTCTTTTCTGATCCAGAATGAATAAAAATAATAATTGTGGACTGGAGGGCAAATGGGGAAGCATGTGGCTTTGTAATAAGCAAATTGGAATTTTTGCAATTAGCAGATCTGCACATTCTCTTATTAATTTGCTCCCAAATATTTGCCTTTTTTAACCCTCATATTATGTTTGGGGAAAATTTGACCCAATGCAATGTTTGACATCTCTTAAAAACCAGTCAACCTTATTTTTTCATCTTCACACTATTTGACTTTTCCAAATTTGTTGGGATTAAATTTTTTTATATTTTGGGAAAAAAGGGTAGTCAATTGGAAGACACACAAAAGGTGAAACAGAAAGTGTCCAAATTTTTCTATTACAATACTTTTGTATCAGTTGAAACTTTTAGGGTAAATTTGGCCCCAAACATAAAAGGCGTCATAAAATGTCAACCTACTATGAGGGTTAATATACTTCAGCATCGGTTTGAAATTATTTGAGGACTTTTTAAATAGTCTTATCCAGCTGGAAAAAAATACTGTGCAGTTGTACTGATTATTTGACCTGACTTTACTCTCAGCAAGGGGCTGTTGGGGAAAAATGTCACATTACATCAGTTCCCTGGTTTTGTTAAATTAGTCATTTTTAGCACTTCATTTAAATTATTACTTTTTTTTTTACCCGGCTTAGACTGTTGATTGGCTGTGTCATATTCCCAAATTGGCATTCTTTGAGCAGGTATAGATACATTTCAATTATCTTGCCCTTGTTTTGTTTGTGAAATTCTGCAGCAATTGATGTTGTATACAACAATCTCAACAGTGTGACTTCACTATAATCATTTTTTTTTAAAGTTGTTTGCTTATTTTGCTTGAAACACATTGCTAAATAATTTCAAAGCCAGCTCCAGCCCATAACAAAATACTAAACCTTAAAGTAAGTTTCTTATTCACAATTGCACAAATAAACAAGAGTGTGGTGGTTCATCTCTTTCATGGAAAATAAATATTGGGTAGATTGGCACTCCTTGCTTGGGCTCAATAAATTAGTTTATCTGTGTCTTTTTCTGACAACACCACTGATAGTTAATAAATAAACTTAAAGGTATACTATGTAGTTTCAGAACACCAGATGGCGATATAGAGCACGTAGGAGAAAAGGGCTCCCCGAAAATTGCTTATCACGTGTTCTTGTCAGATACGCACGACGACGCACGAGCATTGTGGTGACATTTCACACATTTTCTCTGACCGTGGACTCAATTCAATTTGCTTTATTGGCATGACAAGACATTGCATCTGTATTGTCTAAGCATACTGCATTAAAACAGTCGAAGACATACATCTAACTCTGAACAATACAAAACAGCAAAGACTAGAAACGAATTAACAGTAACCATACATGAAAACAAGAACTTTTCTTTGATTATGGATTTAGAAATAACAATAATGTAAAATAATAAAGTACAATTAAAAATAATAATTATCAATAGAAATTATAATAATGTTGATGAAAACGACACATATGATCTTATAAAGTGAATATAATAAATATAAAAAATTTAAATTGGTTTATAATGATCTCTGTCAGTCACTGTCCCTAAGACGATGGCAGGCAGCTATATATTGTGCTGCCAGGTCACAGCCCGTCCTCTCCTAAGAGGATGGGGAGTTTTTGGATGTCTGTTAAATTTTTTAATTGAGGGTATCTCTGATTTATTTTGGGAAAATATTTATTTCTGATTAGATTGTATTTTTCGCATTTTGTGATAAAGTGCCACTCCGTCTCAACTTCGTTGAGATGGCAATGTTTCTTCTCCCGGAGTCCAATGCCGGAGTGGCTAATCGGGAGAATCGGGAAGAATCCCGGTGGGCCGCTGGTTTTTGGCCTGATAGCGAGGATCGGGAAACACAATAGTTGTATAAATGGATCATATACTTGCTGCAGTGTGGGCCGCATGAGTTCTCACTTGGCCCCCTCTCTCTCCTCCTCACACACGCATGAAAAGCAACCACGGCCCACACCAAAAACTTGGATGCTGATAGGGGGAGATGAGAGTGGCCCCTCGCAAATTCAATAATTGGTTGAACCAATTTTAGTTTAGATTATGATTTATGATCACCTGATGTACTTAGCTTAGTTTACGAGTTTGTGCCAGACGAAGGTGCTAAACTAGAGAATAAAATAAGAAAAGGCACTGGAAGAAAAAGCGGCCAAATTAACCAACATACTTCGAACACAAATGCAAACGCAGCTGGTGACTCAAATGACAGTGGCGATGAGAAAGGTAGCGTATAGTTTGTATGCACAATATCATTACATACAGACCACAATTGAAGTTTATTGTCAAGGAATTTTAAAGCATGACTGGCGTATTTACAAATAACTGCTTTGATAAATGCAAAATGGTTATGGAATCATCTAATTGTTAAAGGAATTTTGCTATAGCCTCTGAGCGGCCAGGATTTTTTTTTTAAGCGAGGGGGGAGTTGTGTTGGAACTTATTAGGCCATGAAAGGTATTATTCTTATTTAATAAAATAATAAGTAAATTAAGTAACTCTGTTTTAGATGTAGCAAACTTAGCTAACGTTAGCTATCATAGCATAGGCTACTTGCTGTATCTTGCTGTAGCTGTTGCTTCTTTTTTGCAAAAGTTAACAGCCAAATGTACTTAATTTAACTTGATGGAGATTTAAATGTTACATTCAGAGAGCTACCGTTAGTTAATCTTCATGAATGGACGTTTTATATCTTTCTGGGCATTGTCACGAAAGTAAACATCTGCCAAGTTAAGAATGTTTATTTACTAAATTTGCAAAACGACGACTAAAACGGCAATTAAAAACCTTATGATAACAGTGACTTATTAATGTTCAAAAACAATAGCCTAGTTAACCGCAGTTTTTATTCATAGACAGTGTTAACATTATTCCAGTGAGTCATATATTGTGACTCAATTACAATTTCATATTGAGGACACCTGAAAAATATGGCTGTATTACTTTCCCAGACATTAAATAGCTAACGTTATTTGCACAGCATTAGCCTACTTATTGAAGTTGTACATAATCATTATTATTGGGCCATGAAAGGTATTACTCAGAAGGATCCCAGCTGTGGACAGCACAGGTAGAGCTGTAGGCTACCAGTGTGTGTAAAATCTAAAAAGTCCAGACAATTGGTTCTAATATCATCACTATTCATACCTATTTTACTTGTTATATCTTGTATATATCTTAGAATTGTTCTATATTTTAAAAAATGGATAATAAAAAGTTAATCAAAATCTATTTTTCATTGTGGAGCACCCACCCTAAGCTAAAATAAGAGTTTACCTGGAAACCTGCCCACATGGCCTGGCCATGTCAATCAAATTAGCAGGAACCTCCCATTCATGACGTTTACACAATTTTAGCTGTTTCTGGCTTTAAAAATGGTGGCGGGATGTCAGCAGTGTAACATTCAAAACATTAACAAAAAAACACTTTGCGAACGACTTATGAGGTAGGAAATACATGCAACATGTTTTTCCGATACATACAATGTTTTTTGGGGAGAACATTTGAATGTAAACAAAGAACGAGTTGTTTACAATGAAACTACATAGTATAGCCTACCTTTAATAAACAAACTTAATAAATAATCTTTTCACAGTTTCTAGTTTCTGTAACATGTTAGCTAGTCAAATACTTTGTTTAAAGATGGGTGTTACCAAAGACATTTTTGTGAAGGCTGTATGTTTTGAAAGCTATGTTTTATGAAAGAAATTCTTAAAAATCTATGCAACTTTAGGAAAGCTGTGCATGCTTAGAAAAGGTCTGGATACCTTATGAAAGGCAGCTTGTGCATTTCAGATTTTGGACCTGGCTGGAGCATCATAGTGTGTTGCATTTCCTCACCGAGAAGAGTATTGTTGTTTATTTTATATTACATTGATATTTTAAAGCCAAGTGACAGAAAATAAGACAATCCCAGATTAAACAAACAATTAGGTTGATAGTCATTGAACAATGAAATTGGGTGCTCAATCAGTTTATTACGGCAAATATTTCTCATGTTATATTTTTTTTCTCCTTATGCTTAAAAATTTCACCTAAAAACAATAACACAGACAACCAAAGGAGAGCCACATTATTCACGTATTTTCATGTTTAATGGATTGTAATTTCCCATAACTATTACACATCGTAAAAATGTATTTGTTTAGAAACATATTGTCCCTTTTCCAACAGGGTCCCTGAAAAGGGCCCTCAAACAACATGAACATTTAAGAAGTGAAGCAACATAAATTCACGCAAAATATTTCAGGGCATACTGTTATTGTGTAAGTAATATAAGCCAGATTTTGTCTTGTGGGGGGGGGGGGGGGCATTTTGACATTTGAAGGCTGCTGATTTATGTGTTTCTTTCTTGTGCCAGACATGGGTTTTAATCTCACTGTGGTTCATAGCAATGAATCACAGTAATGCTTCCCATTCTGCAGTTTCTGGCTGCCACTGGAGAGTATCAGGTCATTAGGCACAACATCACATTTAAAAAAACAAAAAACATAAATGATACAACCAGGAATTTCAGGAACACTAACTTACGATTACAACCATTTGACTGAGCAGGAAATGACCAAGCACAGCTAATGATTATTGAGTGTGCAGATACATGTTTTGTTGTTGGTGCTTACAAACAGGTAGATGGTACGTAGAGTCATCTACAGTAGTGTTATTAATTCACCTCTGATGTAACACTAATTATCAATTATTTTCTAGTCTGAGATCTACTGCCAATCCACCAAGTGGGCCCTGATGTGGAATTTGGGGAAACTGTAGCAGCGAGTGAAAAGTGTGTTCGATGCCCTCTGACGCCATTACATTGGGGGACTGTGTTCTGTACCCTGTCACTGTCTGGCATTAATTGATGTCCCGGTGTGTGCCTCTGTTTTGAGACAGTCATGTGTTTCACCAGTAATTGTTTTAAGTGATTGGAGGGCACACAGGGGTTATTGAACCTGTAGGGGAAGTCCCACTAACAAGTTTGGTCTTAAACATGCTTTTAGTGCCTTATATTTGAATATATAAGTCTAAGTATGTGGTGTGATCTCCCTGGCTGACTGAAGCTGTTTTTAACTGTATCTCCGAAGAGCATCTCTCTTTAATGGACGCGTACTTTGTCTCCTCTTTCTTCACGGTCTCACTCACCATAGGGCTGAGACCCACTGTAATCTGTTCCAGCCCGAAATCAGTATCCCGTGAAGCTTTGAGTTGCTCTCACAGTCCCCAAAATCATCTCCCTTTGTGTTTCCCTCTGCTTCACTGTACCTGGAGTCCCGCAACTGTACCTCCTGTAATCAGGCTGGCTCCGTGTGCCTTTTCAAAGTTTTCTGCCACTTAGATGGCAGGTGAATTAAGCGACCTTGGTGTTCTCCCCTTGGCAGACTGGAGTACAGGAAGATGAAATGCCGAAGCCGTTGTTCGCCTCACGCTCACTCAGCTCTGACTGAAAGGGCTGCTCCGTTTGCCATAGGTGTGTTTGTCCTCCCAGGATACCATGCTGCATTAAATTGCCTATGCGACTGCCGTGTGCTTCCGTAGGGACGAGACGCAACCTTGCACCTGCGTACAGGAGGAAAAGCAGAAAGGAGGGCGGGCGCAGTGCGTCTCTGTTGGTTGCCAAGTGCAGCTCAGAAGGTAGAAGCTAGCTGGCTCCATCACAAATGCCTCGAAATGTCAGCTACACTGAACTGCGTCCTGAACACCGCTCTCCCAGGCTGTCAGCAGCTAAATAACCACTTGTAATGATGACATCAGCTTCGTAGAAAGATACACTGTAGACGTGACCTCATTGTGAACTATTAATGTTCATGCAGATGATTTGCTTCTATTGTCCCTTAAATAGATTGTAAGGGTTCTGTCACCTGAAATTTTATATGAAACAGAATAGCACGTTGTGCTCAAGAATAAATTTCCATTTTTTATAAATCATTCTAGCGGTTCAGGCTTCCAATCTAAGGCTTTCAGCTATGCTCATAATTCAGATTTGAAGTGAAAATAAATGTAGATGGAACGTGATCTTATGATGCCAGTATAGAGCTGTGTTTATCATAGTATTAGAATTTGTATGGCCAGATTGGTCAGGAATGTATTTGGCAGAAATGCAATCTGCATTATTCAATGTTCCATGTTTATACAATGAGCACCATAATTAATTGGACAGTGACACATTTTTTGTTATTTTGGTTCTGTACTCTAGCACTTTGAGTTTGAAAGGATGTGTCACTGTCCAATGAATTATGGTGCTCACTGTATATCTGAATCTGGTTGATCCAGTGATATGTGTTTAATAGATCTTGTCATTGGATAGAGCTTCTGCTAAATAAATAGTAATGACTATAAATTATATCCATATTAATGTTAATCCAGATGTAGTACCAATGATGTTCTAATTCTGTAAAATCAATTTTGGTAAGTAAATATACTTTTATTATTGTGTTACATTGCTGTAGGTTCATACTGATGTTTTTTTGTCAGTTATCCAAATTAGACATAATTCTTATTTGTACATATCATATTTTTCTGAAGTCGTTTTATAGTGATTTATTGGACTGGACCATATTGGACACAGTTACAATGAGGATTAAATCATGACAGTTATGCAATGATGTCATTCGATGTAAAGATGAATTCAGTAAGAGACATTAACATGGTAGCTACCACCTTGACCACTAGCTTTTGAAATCCATGTTGATCTTTGTTTAGAGGACTGCTTGTATATACATTTTAGCCATACAAGACTCGAGTAGGGCTGTGAACTCCCCATCTCCACTAGATGTACATAGTCATGGACATATTGTACATAACATACTTTTGTGCTGCTTGTCAACATAATTCTCTTAGGTCTAGGTGGCAAGTTTACCAAACATAAACAAATATAAACCTGCATATAATAAAGCTTGATGTGCTGCAGTAAATGTGCAGAACTAAAATGTATAATGTGTCAGATTTTAAATGTTGGCACATAAGTGCCTGTCACATTAAGAAGATAAAATGCGTGTCAATATTACAGCTTAAGGGAGAGTGAGACCCAGTGAACTCGAACATTGTATCAAACAAAGCAAAACAAAATAAGTCTTTGAATTGGTGATGTAGCAACACATGCAAAACATCTACATTTAGTGGCAGCATTCCTACCTCGTCTACTAGGAGTATGATCCCTATTTATGATGTGACTATTGAGCTGTGCAGTTGCGCGTTCTTCATGCGAAGTCTTAGAAACATATTGACCAGCTACAGTGAAGAGCAGCCTTTTTTAGTTATCATTTTGAACATTTTTTTATACTTGGAATCACTCAAAATATGTATTTTTATGTATTTTACAACTTAAATATAAAAACGGGAGTTGTTGTGAAATATATGATGTGCTCCAAAAAGTAATATATCCAAAAGAAAAAAACGAGCGATGGTTATTATCACTTCCTTTATTATGGCAGCTCAAAAGGGTGACACTGACTTGCTGAAATTTGCACAACAGAAAATATATTTTAAAATGCAGTATATAAGTACCGAGATACGTACAAAATTAAGTGTAGACCAGGCGTGTCCAATGGTATCTGAAAAGGGCCGGTGTGGGTGAAGGTTTTTTTTTAGCCCAGCACTAAGACATGATTCTACATATCAAGGTCTTGATTTAAAACGATGATTGGTTGAATTAAATGAATCAGGTGTCAGAGGGCTGGGCTAAAACAAAAACCTGCAACGACCTGTCACATTTTAATGAATGGCCGTCACATTTTATCAGGCAGAATATGGCAATTGTTAATTAGACGTATTCAAAGGGGATAGATTGTCAAATGGTTGATAAGTCAATGCAGTGGCAGGTGGGCAGGTGAAATGGTGAGGAGCATTCATATAGTCATCACACAGAAAACAATATGCTGCAGGTTCTTTGCCAGGCCGTTGTTTTTCACCAGATGTCTTTGGCAGACGGTCCTGTTCGTAGCCAGACTGATAAAAGGGTCTTGTCGATTTAAAAAAAAAAAAAAAAAAAAAAAGAGAAGCTTTTCCAGCTTTGGCAGAAAATAACGCTTTGATTTTAAGAAACATTTAGGCCAGACGCTACCCAAGCTAACGCACGGTTAATGCAGGCACACAGCAGGTGACATTGTTCCATTCATCACAGCTCAGGGAGTAGCTTTTTAAGGTTTATTTCTCTTAGTTTCCATTTGGATGCTCCAGGATCTCTGTTTGCAGTTTGTCAAAGGCTTTCATAAGTGATGAGCAGTTTTTAATGTCAGGAGGACAAAAAGGCCCTCAATGACTCTGAAGCGGCCAAGTTTTGAAGGACGACTCTTTTCACATTCTTCAGTTTGCACCTGTCATTCTCCCAGTCCCACCTGGTGCATTGTGGGTATCCTCTCCCTTTACCTCTGATGTGCAGGAGTTCCGAAAACATCTTCCATCTGCCATGTTTCCGAAGAGCTCCATGGATAGTAATACAGCATATTTGTGTACATATTTCAGGAATATTTCAAAAAATATATATCATTAGTCTGTCCTGCAACTACGTATTAATTGTTAATGGTGGTGTCAGGCGGTAGTTGAAAACATGTTCCCTGAAGCAGTTTTAATTTTCCGTCCAACCCAGGGGCTGTATATATCCAATTCCCACCCCAATCTGGAATATTCAACTATCTGCAACTGCAGCCTTGTTCAATGCATGTACCACCCTGCCAATTCGGGAGAGCTGGGACATCCACGATTCTCCTCCGAAACTTGTGGTGTCAACAGCTACTTCTTTTCATGACGCAGACCGCAGCTAGTCTCGCACAGACCAACGTCGGTGAAGGGACCTTTCACATGCGGCTTTGGCATGTAGTCTTACAAGCGCCATTTGAGTCAGTGGGGGTGAACTAAAAGCGATGAAATGCGGAACCCTGTCTGACTGAACCCTCTCATACCCTGGGCGACGCTGGCGCCAATTGTGCGTCACCCTGTGGAGCTACCGGCCACAGTCAGTCCTGGCATGGTCCTGATTCAGTCCGAGGCCATGAAGCTCATCAAATCACCATAGTGTGGTGCTTTAACTCCTTCGCGACTAGAACGGCCCTATTAAAAATGGTTCGAATTCGAACCATAGCATCATTTGTCTCTCTGCTATTGGTTAACCGTGGATTCGCGGTTGTTTTCATTTGAAAATGTTTTGGATAGTCAGCCAATGATTGCACAGATATTCTTGGCTGTGTGACGTGGTTCATTTACGCTGCACTTTACATTGCACTGTTGACGCGCAATACGTCTTTACAAACCTTTCCAAAATGGCTTCGGCCAGTGGTAAACGCCGGTTTACTGCAGACGAAGTTGCTGAAATATGCACTATGCGCAACGATGATAATGACAGTGACTTTGATTCTGAACATGGAGGAATGGAAAGTGGAGAAGTTGCGTGTCAACAGTGCAGCGTAAATGAACCATGTCACACAGCCAAGAATATCTGTGCAATCATTGGCTGACTATCCAAAACATTTTCAAATGAAAACAACCACGAATCCACGGTTAACCAATAGCAGAGAGACAAATGACGCTATGGTTCAAATTCGAACCATTTTTAATAGGGCCGTCGCGAAGGAGTTAACTGAATGAGCCATCAAACAGCCCCCCGGACCAGTTTTTGAATTCAAATCTAAGAGGTTTTTTTGCACAATTGCACACAACCAATAAAGTTTCGACCAAACCGTGTCTTTGTAAGTTATGCTCACGTGCACAAGGTGGTCATATTTATAGATGGTGTTTGTTGGACACACCCAACAGAGACTAAGCCAATGACTCCAGCAAGAGTGATACATGAACACTTGGATTCACCTGGATTCAATCAGCATCTGTCCTTGACTGTAACTTACAAATAACTGCAAGTGTTACTTTTTAATCATTGCAAATGCAATTTTCTTTTCTTGAATTTTAGCAGTCGCTAAACTTGCCAAACTGTATTCAAAAAAAGATGCAAATCTATCCCTTGCATTTAACTCCACGTTAAGAGCCACTTTCCCTGGATGAAATTATTTTCCCTGGGTGCCTTTTAAAGGTTTGTATCAGTGGAACAGGCCCCTCTCCATTGCAGGACTTGCAGTACATGAAGATTATGTTGGCTGTAAATCTTGTTACCGCTGATTGATTCTCCCTGACCTCCATATTTGTGTTTTTTTCCCCAGCCTAGTGTTATTGTGGTTGCCCTCTACCTCAGCTGTAGCAAAACCAATTTACAGACTGAGGATCAAATTATATTATGATATTTAAAGCATTTAGAATATTGTACCCTACCACACAGTGTGGGCAGTGAACCGGATGGATAAGAAGACAGGACATTTTATTGCTTTAGTAGGTGCTTGTGTCCCCAAAAAGCTGTAACCTCAAGACCTCAGCCAGAACCGTAAAGTAGAACCTTGTCTAGTGTTTTAGTCAGAAATGTTGGGGAATAATATGAATATATTTCAGCAAACTAGATCTATCTGTGTCAAAATTCACATGGTGCTTTCTAGATGTGTTTTTCAGGTAAAATCAAATAGCTTCACAAGTGTATCATTATAAATTTTACAGGCTGCTTTGATTTTTTTCTTCAGGAAAACACAATGAGCCATTGGGGTATAGAATGTATTGATTTTTTTTTTATCCACCCGGGCAAATGCAAATGAAGGAGGAATGCAAATTAATTCTGAAGAACACGTTTTACATTATCAGGGGCTTGTGCCCTGAATAGGAAAATTAGTTTACAAGCAACTAATTACCGCTATACTTCACCTGAGTAATTTTTTTATTCATACAATATCCTCTGTCAATGCAGTGATATGGATCAAAATAACATCTCAGCCATTGTGTCTCTGAGTTGACTCAAATGCTGTCTTACTAAAGGTAGCTGGAAGAGTCTTAGCTGCACTGATACAGATCTGCCCTGTGTTTGGGAAGAAAGTAAACCTGGAAGCTGTGAATGGGCGCTGCTACGGTGCACTGCCAATGATTTGAACCAATCAAGGATCTTTTAATGAATTCACATGTGAGTGATTGACAGTGTAGTGCAGCTCCATGGTTCCCAGGGGTGACCTGGGAGCTGATTGGCAGCCGATGTCAGGTTGTGCTGTTCAAATGCCTTTGCGTGTTTACCGTGGCATTTAAGGGGTTAACCCCTGGCTGCTGACATCAGAGGCACGGAGGCTGACCTGTCCTCTCCGCACTTGCTCCATTTCCCATGGATCCCAATTTCTCCACCTGTCTGGTCTTGCTTATTCAGCCCCGCTGCATGACTGATTTCCCCATCCAAAGCTCCATTGTCCCGGGCCCAGCCGGGAGATTGCTTTCTTCCCAGAGCTGTCACTCGAGCCTGAGCTCCTAAAGCCAGCCCCCGCGAGACCTGTGCGTAAATTACAGCAACAACCGGACCTCCTCCAGCACATTCCTCTCTCATCACCCCCACCTGCGCATTCTCCTCTCTCATCACCCCCACCTGCGCATTCCTCTCTCTCTTCACCCCCACCTGCGCATTCTCCTCTCTCTCTTCACCCCCACCTGCGCATTCTCCTCTCTCTTCACCCCCACCTGCGCATTCTCCTCTCTCTCTTCACCCCCACCTGCGCATTCTCCTCTCTCTTCACCCCCACCTGCGCATTCTCCTCTCTCATCACCCCCACCTGCGCATTCTCCTCTCTCTTCACCCCCACCTGCGCATTCTCCTCTCTCATCACCCCCACCTGCGCATTCCTCTCTCTCTTCACCCCCACCTGCGCATTCTCCTCTCTCCTAACCCCCACCTGCGCATTCTCCTCTCTCATCACCCCCACCTGCGCATTCTCCTCTCTCATCACCCCCACCTGCGCATTCTCCTCTCTCATCACCCCCACCTGCGCATTCTCCTCTCTCATCACCCCCACCTGCGCATTCTCCTCTCTCTCATCACCCCCACCTGCGCATTCTCCTCTCTCTTCACCCCCACCTGCGCATTCTCCTCTCTCCTAACCCCCACCTGCGCATTCTCCTCTCTCATCACCCCCACCTGCGCATTCTCCTCTCTCTTCACCCCCACCTGCGCATTCTCCTCTCTCCTAACCCCCACCTGTGCATTCTCCTTTCTCTTCACCCCCACCTGCGCATTCTCCTCTCTCCTAACCCCCACCTGCGCATTCTCCTCTCTCTTCACCCCCACCTGTGCATTCTCCTCTCTCTTCACCCCCACCTGCGCATTCTCCTCTCTCTTCACCCCCACCTGCGCATTTTCCTCTCTCATCACCCCCACCTGCGCATTCTCCTCTCTCCTAACCCCCACCTGCGCATTCTCCTCTCTCTTCACCCCCACCTGTGCATTCTCCTCTCTCTTCACCCCCACCTGCGCATTCTCCTCTCTCTTCACCCCCACCTGCGCATTTTCCTCTCTCATCACCCCCACCTGCGCATTCTCCTCTCTCTTCACCCCCACCTGCGCATTCTCCTCTCTCTTCACCCCCACCTGCATTCTCTTCTCTCCTCACCTCCACCCGCATACTCCTCTCTCCTCACCCCCACCTCTGCATTTTCCTCTCTCCTCACCCCCACCTGTGCATTCCTCTTTCCTCACCCCCACCTGCACTTGCCGTAGAGTGGCGACTCTGGAGGGGCTGTCCCCCAAGCAGCCCCCGGGGGCCCACGCTGCGCCCCGCAAAATTGAATCATGGATCGGTGGTGCCTCGTTTTTCACTGTCAGTTTTCACATGCAGTTTTCCCGGCGTGCTCCCACCCGGCTTGTGCTCCCGCCCGGCTTGTGCTCCTGCCCGGCTCGTGCTCCCGCCCGGCTCGTGCTCCTGCCCAGCGCGTGTTTGCAGGTGCTCCTTTGATGCGGTGCATTGTATGTCATTTTTTTCCTGCTTCCTGTATGTCAGAGATTTATTTGTCATTTCCCATTCTGGTGATTTCCCATTCTGGTGATTTCCCATTCTGGTATGTTCTGGAAAGGATAGTCAGACCTGAAACAGCATCTATTTGAAAGGCATAAATCTCTTTCATTGATTACAGGCGTGTATAGAAAAATGTGTTTCACAAAGCACAGCCTTAGTGACCATTTGACATTTCCTTACTGATGTACTATAACTGACATATAAAGTATGTAATTTAATCTTAATTGAGACCCCACACAGGGAATCCTGATATAGAACCCTTTGAAATTAAATGATGTTGTCAATATTGTTTGAGTGGATTTCTGCAAATCCAGGAAAACATGCCATGCCAACTGGCAACATCTCACCCTGCCTTCTCACCTTACATCAGTCTATGTTTGTGCCATTTAACAAATTTATTATTGGTTTTTGTGTGCTTCCAGGAATATACAATTCATATGACATCAGTGCAACACACACACTACAGTGCACACACCTGTGGTTCATTAGCATTCTGCACCAATACAAGCTGGGATTTGGTATCTCACAGGGGGAAGAGGAGCTTAGTGTGGCTGACACGGCCACAAATATCCCAGTTGAAAGGAGATGCAAATGAGGCAGCTATAATTAGCAAAGGGAGTTTGACTTGCGCATTGGAATGGGCTGCAAGTGCATCAGAGCGACCATGAAGAAATAGCTTTGGTTCATATTGGCAATCCATACACGTTCAGAAGTGTGCTGGCCTTAATGCATTGACTCCAATACAAGCCACTCTGTCCTTTACACAGCCGTAGTGGGCCGGACTCCTTGTGCTGGTACCGCTCTTGGACGTGTGCCTTTTTGTCTGGGTATATATTCTTTCTGGGTATAAATTGGAGTTTGACCTTGTTGGGCTGGAATACACTTTTGAGTTCAGCCATACATTTCATGCGCCACGGCGGTGCCAACCCATTTGCTTATCTTCAGCCCGTCTCCATAGCTATGGTTTTGGAACTCGTACACTATGGTTCGGGGTTCAGCTCGTACACCTGAATTCCAGGTTAAGGAACCCTTTGCTGAAGGACACAAGCGTCAATCTGGAAGTTAAATGCCCAGCATAAAACTCCAAAGCCTGAGACCCTTTAAATAACTTTCAGGCTTTGGCCTCTCAGTAATTCCCACCTGCTTAGATCAAAGGCCGTCAGCGCAGCTCTGCCAGTGGGAAGCTCTGGATGTTCGGAGCGCTTGAGTAATCTGAGGAGCTGCTTGGTGGTTTCAAGCCAAGGTGGGAAAGGGGGGGGGGGGGTCGTTGTGGTCCGTGCTGTGCCACATCGAGGAGAGAATCTACCGGAAATGAGGGAGGAGGACGAGTCATGATGAACAGGTGCAGTAACTGATGATGCATGCGCTGTACGAGTTGCTCCACGCTACACAAGAAAAATGGAAGCCGGAAACGGGGGGGTGTAGAGATGGGTGCTGTGGAAAATGATACTGAGCTAGGGAAAGCAATGGAGAGCCAGATAATTTGTGAAAGAAAGAGAGAGCAAAAGAGAGCGAGACATGCCTGGGCAAAATGCCATTTTCAGTACTCACTCTTCAAAAGCATGTATTTTTCTTCTTTCTTTCTCCAAACCTGTAATGCAACATCTCATTATCGCTCTCTCTTTTCTGTTTGGTGTGTCAAAAGGCCTGAGAGAATCTATGACTGTCTCTGGCCTTTGTTACCCTGTGTATGGAAGAATCACATAGTGTGTCAAGGATACTCAAAGAGAAAACACTGATGGGTAAATGTGCATCAAAGTAGAAGAGTATACCACTCCAAATCATGACTTCTATTTTAAAGCACCCTCTTTTAGTTCCTGCTGCATTATGGTTCCTAAATCAAAGGCAGAACTTCAATTAATAGCCTGGGTGGAATTATGGTATGGTATTATCTGTGTGTGAGCCAAGAGTGGCTATGAAATGAAAACAATCCTACCCATCTTCCAATACAGACTTTAGACCCACGTCATCAGACTACACCAGTGGTTCCCAAAGATTTTTGGTCAAGCCCACCTTTGGTAATAGGAAATTTTTTATCAGTAAAAACATGTACGTCTGTGGACAGAGTATGGCTGAAGGCAGAGCTCAAATTGTCTCCTTAACTCCACCCCACAGAGGACGCGAGGAAGAGATGCAAAGATGGGATACAAGGATGTAGGCTAAATGGCATGTATTGGACGCTGTATTTCAGGCATGGTAAATGATACAAAATAGTAATAGCCTAAAACATGAATTGCATCAAAAGACAGGATATGCACATGAATAGATGTAAATTACATTATTCTTTCTCAGTCATACAAGAGTGAGGGGAAAAAAGGTTTTTAATGCTGCCTGGCATGTTTAAGCTGTTGCAATTGATAATGTGCGCTGATTGTAGAGCCAACTATTTTTTTGTTATTTGCCAGATGCATTCAACTGTATGACCATAGGCTAAACATGACATATTGCATAGGCTACATACAGCGAAATTAAATATTTTTTGAAAGAACATGGTTGCGATTAGTTGCCCTTTCTATGCAGTAACAAACTGAATGATATGGGGAAACAAAAAATTTCAGAAATATTATGCTTATGTGCTTAACTATAATGTTTTTTTTAGCCTCTTTTTTCATGAATAAACATGACTTTTGTTCATCCTAAAGAATGTTAGTCACCCCCCTCCCCCTCACACCCCGCCCCCCCCGGACAACACCATCCCCTTATTAAAATTTTACAATTCAACCACTGGCTGAAGGGTAGAGTTGATTTGGGAATCTCCACAACCAGGATTGCTCATCATGGTCCTGTTGGGAAATTTCATCATATCTGAGCCTGGTGATTCACCACTGAGAGCCATAGCATCTACAATGAGACAGTCATTCCAACGGCACATTACTTTCCACTTGGAAAATGGCAGACTGACTCAGCGCACCTGCTGTATAGACATCTGCTCAGGAAGTGAGGTCACAGAGCTCCCATCTGTCTCCTCGGGTTAGAGATCAGGAGTCAAGGCCTGGCCTTCAGCCTTCATTCTATATAAATCTGTCAAAGGAGAATATTTGCTGCATACTGTGCTACACAGAATGGCATCCATTTTTATTACCTGCTCCAAACTGATAAAAAGGCCATGGAGTCGAAACGCTTGTCAAGTTGTAGGATTACTGTCCCCTAGTTTTAAGAATGTAATTTACTGACTGTATGTTGGTGGAGATGTTGGAATGCAAAAGCAGAAGGGACATACCCCCAATGTCACCTTGATTAAAATATTCATACCAAAGTGAGTGCGCTAACGTTCCCGTACAGGCATTTATTGGGCTGCATGAACTGTGTAGGTCCAGACTGTATATAAATATACTGTACATAAGCCATAAAATTCTGAATGGATATCAGGTTTCCTGGTGATGCATTATCTTGTGTTCTGACAGTGTATGTCATCATAGGCTTGGAAAATCATAATCGGCTGCATCAGTGTACCCACGTGTAAAAATTTTAGTATGTTTTTTACCTTTTCATAGATCGATTAGGGTTTAGGGTTAACTCATGTTTTTTTACTTTTTGGTAGGAAGACTTAGGGAAGCATTCTTTGATTGTAATCTTTTATAGTCTATTATTTTTCCTCATAAATTACTTCAAACAAATTTCCTTGCATGTATTTTTTGTTTATATTTTGTTGTATAGATTATACTTTGATTGTTTTTCATCCATCTTAATAGAAAAATTACATTAAAGATGACTGTTTTTAACTTTTGGGAAATAACAATTATAGTCTTATGTGTTAATATAATTAGGGTTAGAAATATGGTTAATGTTAAAAGCAGGATTTGAGTTATGTTTAGGGGGTGATGGTTATGGTTAGTACTAGGATTCATGGTTTTATGGAGGTAAGGCTCTAGCCATATGTATTTTGATGTGTGAAAAGACATTTTTTATGATCAGTGATGTAACCGTTTGCGCAGGTGCCAAATTTGGTCAATTTTCACCCATTCAGGTGGGTGTTCTATTTAAGGCTTCATAACTCCAGGTGTAAGCATCCCAGAAGCCTGGAAAATGGCTTCAATGAAGCAAGACAATGGTACCATTTACAATACTAACTTAGATTATTCAAAATGTAAGCAGTGTACCCTGTTGTCCCTTAGTGTCACCAAACAGATTCAAAATGGCTAAATTGTGGACTGCTGTAAATCATAAAAATAATAATATATTTATTACAAATCAACTGTTTTGGCTCATAAAACTCACTTTTGCATAATTTTCATGTGGGAATTACTATCTTTTAATCAGTATAGGGGGATAGATGGGTCCAAAAAACTATCCAAAACCTGTCATAAATAAGCAAGTAGTAATATGTTTGAAGAATCTTATGATGCAAAATGTGGATCAGTGGAAGAACCGCTAAATACATTTTAATTACATTTTTTGATTCAGATGGTCAAGACATCATTTTTATTTAAGAACCACAGTGAAATAAGTGAGTCACAACGGCCGATGTCATTCCACAGACGACGGATTCTGCACTGTGGATAAGACTGTAGTCTTTTGTCCAAAAACTGAAAAAATAATATTTTAGAAGGCATTTATGATGAACAATCGATTTCACTGGAAAAACAGCACAATACATACGATTATAGTCTTTCATCCAAAAAGTGACTGAAAAAATGCGAAAAGATCCTAGATTTATGGTTTTTCTGGCTACTCCCTTTGCCGTAATCTTTCAGTGCTCAAGAGAGCCTTTGCCAGAGTTGGTCCCTTCCCTTTAATATTTTTAGAGCAGTGTGGTACAGTTAGTTTACACAAACAGTCAACACTTAGGTTTCTGCATCTAAGTCTTCACAGGGCTACCACTTAAATGGCATTTAATGTGACTGTTATTGAGGACATAACCTGGGGAATGTTGTTTGGTTGGGTATCCAAAATCCATTATAAATGAAACCTGCAAGGGCCATTGATCATTTGGTGCTCATGTCCAATTAAACACCTTCTCCTGTGGTGCATTTTCAGTCCATATTTTTTTCTGAACACTTAATTATTTTTCTCCAGTCAGATCTGTTTGGAAGTGTAACTCTAAAGAGCACTACTGATCATTTTATAGTCCTGGATGGTCTTTATTGCCATAGGTATGCATCCATTGCTGCTACTGCTTCCTCCTTCATAGTGTTTAGCTCCCATATGTACTTGCCTTATCAAACATCTTTTTAAATTGATGGGGGACTAGTCTGGCCCGACGAGAAGAAATTCTGCCTGTTTTTGAGCTGACCTTCTCTGATTGGCACAGGCCTCTTTTAGCAATGACCCTCAGTGTGTGTGGATCGCCGGTACTTTCTTTACAAAGACCATTCATCCAGACCATGTGTCCATTCATCCATCCCTGCAAAAGAGACTGACATCATTTTGCTGGAAGAAGTAATAGGATAACGTAGGAGTAGAAATGAGGAGGATGTGTGTGGGGAGGGGAGGGAGGTGTGTGGAGTGGAGGGGGGTGAGGGGAGGGAAGTGTGTGTGTGTGTGTGGGGGGAGTGGAGGGGAGGTGTGGGGATAGGAGGGGGGTGGGAGTGGAGGGAGGTGTGTGGAGTGGAGGGGAGGTGTGGGGATAGGAGGGGTGTGTGTGTGTGTGGGGAGTGGAGGGGAGGTGTGGGGATAGGAGGGGGGTGGGAGTGGAGGGAGGTGTGTGGAGGGGAGAGGAGGTGTGGGGAGGGGAGGGGTGTGTGTGTGTGTGGGGAGGGGAGGGAGGTGTGTGGAGTGGAGGGGGTGAGGGGAGGGATGTGTGGGGAGAGGAGGGGTGTGTGTGTGTGTGGGGAGTGGAGGGGAGGTGTGGGGATAGGAGGGGGGTGGGAGTGGAGGGAGGTGTGTGGAGTGGAGGGGGGTGAGGGGAGGGATGTGTGGGGAGAGGAGGGGTGTATGTGTGTGTGGGGAGTGGAGGGGAGGTGTGGGGATAGGAGGGGTGTGTGTGTGTGTGGGGAGTGGAGGGGAGGTGTGGGGATAGGAGGGGGGTGGGAGTGGAGGGAGGTGTGTGGAGGGGGAGAGGAGGTGTGGGGAGAGGAGAGGTGTGTGGAGGGGGTGAAGGGAGCTGTGGAACAGACCCGTTACCCTCCGCGGGACAGTGTGTGAAATCAGGCTCAGGTTTCTGGTGAAAGGATCTTGATTGTTTCCGCCATTGCTCTAGTGAAGTCATTCCAAGCCCTCGGACGTCCGCCGTGGCTTCCCGCTGTCGGCAACCTGGAGACAGAATCTGGAGGATTGATGAGCTCAGAGAAAGCCCTTTCAACACACATCCTGGAGCGGTCCCCGAGGGGGGCAGGATATTTCGGGCACATCAGCAACGCGTTTTCCGCTAAAATGACATTTTGACAGGCAGTAGTACCCTTTTGTCGATGCCTCAGAGTTGGCTGAAGGCTCATCTATCAATCTGCCAGCGCTCCTCATCACCTCAATAAAACATTAGCTTGATAAAGAATGAAATACATTAAGGGAATGTTGGCGACTCTAAAGAGGTGTGGTAAAATATGACAGTATGACAACTGCAACTCCCCTCCATAACATGTGCCGCGTCCCCCATCTGTTGCACCTTGGATGAATTTCTAAACGGAAGGTAACGGGAGAGAAATGTTGTTTTTCCATGTAGGTCATGTTCTCCTCTGCCTTAATCAGTGGCTATATATACTCTGCTTCAGAGAGACGTTTAACACTCTCTCCTGTGTGCTAATCTATAATTCGGAGACAAAAAAGACAGAGGAAACGCTGGCTGCAAAACAAGCATTTTCTACAGTGTAGAGGTAGGCCTCTGACTTTTATTTGGGGTCAAGTAATTGTCTCCCTGAGGGAGCAGCTCCACATAAAAGTGTGTGTGTGTGTGTATGTGTGTTTGTATGGAGGATACATAGAGCTCAGGCACTGTCCTTGTTGTTAACCCGCCCCAGCCCCACCCTGGCCCCCCCTAGCCAAACCCCCCCACCCCTGAATTCTGAGCTGCTCTGATGTTTTTGTAGACACTCCCCTCTCCCTGTATTTTTCACCCCCTGAAGCAATGTGATTCCCTAATGGCTGAGCGAAAGCTGCAGCAGGCAAGAGTGGCAAATCGTAAATGATGCAGAAAACGACGTCTGCATCATTCTGTCGTTTCTGTTTTACTCCAGGAAAAAAAAAAAAGAAAGAATCATAACTTTAACAGAAACTCTTATCCAGTGCAACCTACACAGAATTTTGAATTTTTACATAGCGTCCATTTATACAGCTGGATATATTCTGAAGCAATGCAGTTTAAGTACTTTGCTCAAGGGTACAAAAGCAACGTTTTACCTGGGAATTGAACCTGCAACCTTTGTTACAAGTCCTGGGGCTGTTTTCACAAAAAGATTTTGTCTTACTACTAAGAGTTCCTTGTGAAAAGTTCGGAGTGAAGTTTCCTCTTAAAACCTATTCACAAAGCTGCTGAGACCAACTTTTATTAAGGGATATTGATACCCCTAACCGATACCAATACTTTCTTATACATAAAAAGGGGAGATCTTTATGATTTTTACAGTGAAAATTTGTAAATGTGGACTTCAAAAATATATATTTGAAAGTCTTTGCATCAGTATTAACATAAAAGGACTTCTTTGTTTTCTGTTTAATAACAGAAATTATAAAAGACTTCAGTTGTTCAGCAAGGTTCAAGAAATGTTCAGTTATATTATTACCTAATTGTGATAAGATAATGGCTTGGGATATGAGTTAAATTCACTACAGATCGTTCCTGAAGGTGGTAGCAACATGAGATCTTCAAAACGGTAACAATTTATGTTTTATAAACACTGAGGAATGCATATAATTTTTCCCACAAGATGGATATAATGCAAAAAGGATACAATGAATTAAGATATTGTTTGGAAATATGTCCATTCTAAGCATATATACACCTATTCATCAGCCTATTACTTGTTATATTTCTTTCCCGAAGAAATAAGTGTTTCCTGCTTTTTGTTCGAATGATTAAAATAATGTAATATTATCACTACCTGTATATACCTGGATAATGCCTGCCTCTCTGAAAGGTTTCTGTCGGAGAACTCAGCTTGACTCTGGCGCCAGTTGTGGGGGTATTTGCCTGCATCCCCTCCTCTGATCGCCTCCGCTGTAACTCATCATGCTCTTTTATATGGCTTATTTTCATGCATTTCAGCAGGTTTGTGGTATTGCCACAAAATCGTACAGACTTTTGACACATATAATAGATACTGTTTAGTGGAATGAAATAACTCCAGACAATGCTTTGCTTTCTTTCTGCTGATAGCAGAGCAGCACAGGTGCAGTCTCATTGTATGACTGTCTGTGACTGCAGCTTATGTTTGTCGCTGTGCCTGTGTGAGTATAAGGAGCAGAGGGAGAGGGCGGAAGGAGAAGTAGTTCCTATCCTACACAATTATGTGCTACAACAGTTCATTTTTTTCACTTTTTCAGCAACAGATACACATTCAATTTCATAGAATTATTTCAAATTACTGGATAAATAAAACAATTGGCATCGATATATTTTATGTGAGGATCGATTCCGAAAAGGAAAGGTCAGGATCAGATGTATCGATATTTCAGATTACGCAAAGAAACCCTGGATACGTTAAGCTTCCTTCGTAGGATACCCCGTGGTAGATTGGGCCGTGCATTACAATCACATTATTACTTTAATCTTCTGACTAACAGACACCTGAAATTAATATTTCTGCACCCAGATGAAACTTGCTTGGGGGTTCGCTACAAAGCCATATTGCCAGTGGGCTTTAGATGGAATTCATGTTTTTTTCACCCACTGATGTGAACAAGAAGGGTTATAACCATGCAGGAAACGACAACAGATCTCAACAAACAAAGCATGCATCTTGCAAATGCAGACGTCATTAATGGCAGCCTTTTACAAAGATCACTGTGGGATTTCTTTCAGCTTTTTCAAAAACACAATAATAAGCTAAATCCGCATTATTGAACAGATACCTGCTGCCAATGTGAGGATACTGCCCTATGTTATACTCAATAGCTCACTTACCGATTAGTCATCAAGGCTTATAGGCTTGCTGTTACCACAGTTACTTCTGTTCGTAGTTGGAGGTTAAATTGAATGGTGCAGATTTCAGATTAATCTTCATTGTAGTGAACACAAGCAACAGAAGTTTCAGATCTGACATCTGAAACAAAACTCCTGTAGACCGTAACTTTTCCTCCACATATAAAATACACATATACAATTGTGTTAAAAAAAATAGCAGTACAACATCAGTAACCCGATGAACCACTGTTATTAGTAGTAGTGATATTTCTGCATGGCAAATAATTTACTTGTAGATGTAGTAGTGTAATAGAAAAACAACAGACCCAACTGTCATGACATGCACGCTGCTTGTTCTGAGTAATTGACTCATTCATTGAAAGGGGCATGTTCAAAATAATAGCAGTGTGGAGTTTAATTAGAGAATTCATTCATTCTGTGAAAAAACAGGTGTCATGAATTGTCCTTTATTAAGGAAGAAGGGAAGATGTTTCACACATTGTTATAAAATATATTTCCTTCTGAATTGATAAGTAAAATGGGCCGTTCCAAACATTGTTCGGAGGAACAACGTAATTTTATTAAAAAGTTGATTGGAGAGGGGAAAACGTATAAAGAAGTGCAGAAAATTATAGGATGCTCAGCTAAAATGATCTCAAATGCTTTAAAATGGCAACAAAAACCCGAAACACGCCGAAGAAAACGAGCAACTACTGTTAAAACGGATCGAAGAATAGTCAGAATGGCAGAGATTCAGCCAATCATCACCTCCAGAAAGATCAAAGATGATATAAAATTACCTGTAAGTGCTGTTACAGTCAGAAGACGTTTGATCAAAGCTAAGCTATCAGCAAGAAGCCCCCGTAAAGCACCATTGTTGAAAAAACTGCATGTGCAGAATCGGTTAAAATTTGCCAAGGAACACATCGATTGGCCCAAAGAGAAATAGCGTAACATTCTGTGGACTGATGAGTACAATTGTTCTTTAGGTCAGTTTTCGGCTCCCTTGTGTTAGCAGTGAGAATCACCCGGGAGCTGCGGGGGCTGCGGTGTCGCGTTACATAGCGGTGTTGCTGCTTTGCTCTAGATTCCGTACCTGAACAGCGGAGGGCTCTAGGAAGCAGCCGGTGCGTCCAGACCTTCGCTCCTTGTAAATGGCGCTTGGCTGCGGACGCACGGCCAGATGGGCGGCGGCCAGAGCGAGTACAAGTGCTGTAGAACAGCAGTAGGTGTGGGGGTCACAGGAAGGGGGCGTTGGCACAACCAGCAGGGCTTTATGTTTTCATTTAAAAATCACGGTGGTGATGAGAGCTCAGTGCTGCCCCCTAGCACAGCAGGGAAAGCCAAACTCGCCAAGGTCAGGAGGATCATGCTCTGAATCTTTCTTCACAAATAGATGCAAGTGTTTAACGTGGTTGAGGGGAGAAAATATCTTAACCCTTCTATTATGTTTGGGGTCTATTTGACCCCATTCAGTGTTTGACGTCTCTTAAAAAACAGTTAACCTTGATATTGTTTGACTTTTCCTAATTTGGTGGGATTAAATAGTAAACATGCAATAAGCATAATGCTGTTTTCAAATGTTTTGTACCAACTTTGTATACAGAGGTGTAGTGTGGGCTCATCAGGCTCTATAGCTGTATAAAACATAAGAAACTAGAAAAATGCGCTCAGTTGAGCGCCGACCTCCGCCAAGGCGTAGCTTGTCCATACCGTGTTGCAATTCAGAAGTTATGCACCTTTTTGTGATAGGACGCCCACTGCCCTTTTGGCCAATCAGCGTGATAAGTTAATCGGCTCTTCCTTGGCCCATGACAAACCTATCCTCAACGTTTTGTGGCGTTACGTGAATCTGTTGGGAAGTTATGTGCCATTCTGTGATAGGCCACGCCCACTGTCACACCCCCTTTTGGCTAATTGGCGCGAGAATCAGCTCTTTCTTGGCCCATGACAAACCTTTCCTGAAAGTTTTGTGGTGATACTCAAACCCGCTCGGAAGTTGTACCTTTTTGTGATAGACTACGCCACCGCCATGCCCCCTTTAGGCCAATTGGCATGAAAAGTTAATCAGCTCTTCCTTGGCTCATGACCAACCTTTCCACCTTTTCGGTTTTTTGAGATATTTTGCTAACAAACAGACAAACGGGGGTGAAAACATAACCCCCGTCCAACTCTGTTGGCGGAGGTAAAAAAAAGGTAAACAACCTTTTTAAATTCTTATTTCAGATTTTTTTGTGAGCGATTCTAGGTATTTTCCCATACAGGTTTTAAACTTCACAAACTTTCACTTACATCCAGCTGTAAAATTTTATCAAATTTTACAATTTTATCAAAGTTTTCACAGATTTTTAATACTATGTAGGGATAAAAGGCTAGTCAATTGGGAGACATTAATAAGGTGACACAAGGTGCAAAAATGTTTCAATTACAATTATTTTGTGTTGGTTTGAACTATTTGCATCAATTTGACCCCAAGCGTGAAAGGCGTAATAGAACTTCAACATAATAGGAGGGTTAACAATTTGATGATAATTTGAGACAAACATGGTCTGTGGGCATCGGTTCATCTGAGATTGAATAACCAAATATGTGTGTATAAAAGCTAGCCAGCCAACTCTTTAATCACACTGTGTGAAATATCCCCCTGTACCACATTTCCCAGTATATCCACTCAGTTTTTATATAGTCCTTCCACAAATTTTTCTTTCTTCTGTTATTATGATGTGCTTAAAGGATAAGTTCGCTATTTTGGACCTTGGACCCTATTTGCGGTCTGTCTTCCATGAACCTGACACATTGAGTCCATATTTTCGCTGATCGGTCCAGTATTGAGCTAGCTACAGATTTCCTGTAGGCTCTCACTGGGCTACAATAGAAGTCAACGGGGCAATTAGAAATGTTATGGAAAAACAACGATAAATGTGCTTTTATAGCTCAGTGTGTATTCTTACGGTCTCAGTATGCTCTCCTGTGAAATGTAGGCTATCGCAAACGCAAACCAAACGTTGAAACAACAGTTCCATTTGAAACAGAACTATTTCTCCGACCGCACTACCTCGCACTGACTTCGGATAACATTACCTGCGCAACTTCAACCTCTCTCTCTTCTCTTGCTCTCTTATCATCCATCTCTTGTAGTTCCGTGTCCGTGTATTCTGGCTCAAATCTGTAGCCAGTAACGTCAAAGTCAAAATCGAATTCTTCGTCTTCGTAATCATTATAGTCATCCATCATCCAAGTTTTTTTGTGGAAATTGTAGCCTACATTGCTGCAGGTAAACAAACGCAGACTGCTCACATAGATAGTTTCGTAAACGGCCGGCACACCTTCCCGCTCCCCCACCCCCGACACATAGTACTCCGCGGGAGCAGCGAAAACAAGCAACAGAGAAATGCTTACTTCCAAGCCATGCCAAGCACGTAAAAATGTTCGGATTGAGGTACATTTCACAGGAGAGCATACTGAGACCGGTAACAATACACCCTGAGCTTCCCGTCTCATTTATTGTACATGAAAGCACATTTATCGTTGTTTTTCCATAACATTTCTAATTGCCCCGTTGACTTCTATTGTAGCCCAGTGAGAGCCTACAGGAAATCTGTAGCTAGCTCAATACTGGACCGATCAGCGAAAATATGGACTCAATGTGTCAGGTTCATGGAAGACAGACCGCAAATAGGGTCCAAGGTCCAAAATAGCGAACTTATCCTTTAAGTATGTGGAATTTGAGACAATGTTTGAGCATTGTCCTAGCAGAGACTGTAACAGACTTGTTATGTTACTTTACATTACGTTTACTTTACATTATTATATACGTTCATTAAGCAGAATCCTTTATCCACAGCATGTAAAGAAGAGTTTACTTTATGTTACATGTATGCTCATTAAGCAGATTCCTTTATCCATGTAAAGAAGAGGTGTGATCTTGTGCTGTAGAGGTTTCAATCTGAAGGTGAATTATGTAATCATTGTTGTCATTTTTATATTTACCTTAATTGTTGGATCAGAGGATGTTTTAAGATTCCAGTTTGACTGGCATGTTCATCAGGAACCGCCAGGGTTTTGCACTTTGTGCACTCGAGTGGTCTGCTGGGGCTATTTTATTTTATAGTATTTTGCATTCTCTTAACAGTTAATCCTCATCGTGACTCAACTGTCCGCTGGTGGAGCACTGATGTGCCGATTTGCAAAATGCTGGTGGACAAACGGCTGTGCCCGCCAGAGAGCTGCGTGCCTGTGTACTGTCAGAACCCCCATCCACCATTTGAAGATTTTTTTTGTGCACTAAAAAGTGTTGTCTCAAGCAAAACACAAGAGGATTCAGACACAAGATGATCTCAACAAACAGAAAAGGTCACGGTAACATCCTGTATCATTGACTTCACAGCAATACTAATTCAATCTGAAAATCTTACGCCATGTTAGGAAAGCGCAAAAAGGTTTTGCTCTAGAATTTGACTGGTGAAAATATGAATGTGTACTCTCTCTCAGGCGAAATGAAAGACTTGGCTGTACTTGAGAGGGTGCAGTTTTCAAGCAATCTATCAGTAGCAACAGGTTTTCTGATTTGATTAGAAAGCGCTCACTAAATAGCCGTCATTATGCAGCCTGACTCCATATCCCTGACGGTCTGTTTGATATTCATAGAATGTGTAACGATGAATACAGCAAATTGTGCTCTCTGTCAGCTGGTACGGTCTGGTACTCCTCTGAAATCCAAGGTGGTGGCAGTGACTAATAATCACTCAATATCTCATTTGGACCTGTCGCCCGATAACAAATTAACCCATGAATGTCTCCGCATTGCCATACAGAGCAATGATAAATCTGGAGGTTTCATCTTTCTTCCGGGGTGTTCATGGCTTCCTGACTTTTAATGGCTAATTGAGTTTTGGTGAATCAGCAACTTTCAAGATTCAGATAAAGAGAACAACTTTTGGCAAATGGATCTTTGAAAACAGTTTCATTCTTCATTTTGGGACGTAAGATGTAGGTGGTAGGTGGTAGACTGAGGACAAACCATGGAGTCCCATTAAGATGATAATGGGGTTAGAGCCTCTCAACCCACAGCACTGTGAAAAAAGTACAAACCCCAATTCCAAAAAAAGTTGGGACCGTGTATAAAATGTAAATAAAAATGGAAAGCAGTGATTTGCAAATCCTTTATGACCCAATCCTTTTTTATTCAATTGAAAACGGTACAAAGACAAGATATTTAAAGTTTTAACTAATCAACTTTATTGTTTTTTGTAAATATACACTCATTCTAAATTTGATGCCTGCAACACATATTTACCACTGTGTTACATCACCTCTCCTTTTAACAACACTCAGTAATCTTTTGGGAACTGAGGACACTAATTGTTGTAGTTTTGAAAGTGGAAGTTTTTCCCATTCTTGCTTGATATAAGACTTCAGCTGCTCAACAGTCGGGGGTCTCCGTTGTTGTATTTTGTGCTTCATAATGCATCACACGTTTTCAATGGGAGACAGGTCTGGACTGCAGGCAGGCCAGTCTAGCATCCGCACTTTCTGACTATGAAGCCACGCTGTTGTAACGCGTGCAGAATGTGGCTTGGCATTGTCTTGCTGAAATAAGCAGGGACGTCCCTGAAGATGATGTTGTCTAGATGGCAGCATATATTGCTCCAAAATGCATATGTACCCTTCAGCGTTAATGGTGCTTTCGCAGATGTGCAAGTTACCCATACCATTGGCACTAACACACCCCCATACCATGACTGACGCTGGCTTTTGAACCTTGCGTTGGTAACAATCAGGATGGTCCTTTTCCTCTTTGGCATGGAGAACACGACATCCATTATTTCCAAAAACTATTTGTGTAGGGTCAACAGGAACTACGATGTAGTCCACAAGAGGCTCCTCCTCCACGTTGGAAGTGACGTAGGATGTTGTACCAGTTTTGATTTCCGTCCGCACTGTAATGTGATAATGTGCGACTGGCAATAAAGTTTATAAAAGGGGCAACACGGCCGCTCTTCCGACCAGTTCTTCCAGTTCAGTTGTCCACTCAACTCCCCAGGGCCTTCACTGTCTCATCTCACGGCCCCATGCGGCCTGCACGCCTGGGGAAGAACCCTCGTTCCACAAGGAAGCACGGCCGTTCATGACGCCAATCCAACTGAGTGAGGCGGGCTCATCTACCCCTGGTTATCGGCCACGCAGGACCGGAGACGAGATGCAAGGAGGCAACGCTAGCACCCGGTGGTCAATAAGAACCACCAAGCGGACCACGCACCCATTGATCCTGCAGCACAGCACCGCCGGTGAGTCCCCAAAGAGGCAAGTGGTCTGCAGCAGGATCAGCTGCGTATTTCGGGGGAAATAACTGCAACCCCAGGATCGGGCGACCGGTTCCCCTTTCCATCGTAACCCTGGCGACGAAAGAAACCAGTTCCAGGGACCCAAGTAATGCGACCGGTTCCATTACCTACCCCTACGAACTGCAACCACAGGATCGGGCGACCGACTTTTCCCTTTCATTGTGAGTGTGCAATCAAACGGAGGAAACTATTCAAAGGACTTTGATTCAAGTAAGGCTGTAACATGGGCAATAGCATATTAGTTAGCCACCGCAACATATTTGTGATTGGATGTATGCAACTGCTATTGAATGGTTAATGTGTGTTATGAAAAGTTTTGTGTTACCATTTTACTTTGGATGGCTGTAAGCCATCCACCGCGCTGCATTAGGTTTAATGCATCACGCATAGAACATATCTTGCATGTGATCTGTCTTTAAACACTAACCAGTCATAATCTTAACACTGCACACTGATCTCAACGTACATGCAGAGATAAGCTTACGGCTATCCCTTGTGTGTATGGTATGGTTCATGCACCACCATTAGCTAGCTCCAGCGAAAGCTAGTTTCAAACCTCCCTCCATTTTAGTTTTTTTGTTCTCTGTGAACACGTGTCTGAGGCAACCCCCCACACGCAGGAGAACATGGAAATCCCCATCAATTTAAATGAATATTTCCTACATTTGAAAGGTGGATTCATCAGACCACAGCACACGTTTCCACTTTGCGTCAGTCCATCTCAGATAAGCTTGAGCCCAGAAAAGTCAACAGCGTTTCTGTATGTTGTTGATATATAGCTTACGCTTTGTGTAGTAGTCTTTGTAGATGCTGCGACAAACTGTGTTTACTGACAATGGTTTTTGAAGTATTCCCGAGCCCATGTGGTTATATTCATTACAGAAGCATGTTGGTTTTTAATGCAGTACCGGTGCAGTGCAGTGCAGGTCACAGGCATTCAATATTGGTTTTCGGCATTGCCCTTTACCCACGGAGATTTCTCCAGATTCTCTGAATCTCTGAATCTTTTAATAATATTATGGACTGTAGATGGTCCTAAAAAATGTAGATGGTCCTAAAAATTATCCCTAAATTGATTGCAATTGTGCATTGAATAATGTTGTTCTTAAACTGTTGGACTATTCGCTCACACAGTTTTTGTGGCGAACCTCTACCCATCCTTGCTCGTAAACGCCTGAGCCTTCGTGGATGCTTATTTTATACCCAGTCATGATAGCATCACCTGTTACCTATTCACCTGTTTACCTGTGGAAGGTGTTTTTTTGAATATTTCACAACCTTCCCAGTCTTCCCAGTGTTGCCCCTGTCCCAACATTTTGGAACGTGTTGCAGGCATCAAATTCGGTATTAGCGTATATTTACAAAAATCAATAAAGTTGATAAGGTAAAACATTAAATTAAATATATGTAAAAGAGAATTTACAAATCGCTGCTTTCTGCTTTTATTTGCATTTTACATACTGTCCCAACTTTTTGAAATTGGGGATCATACATAATCACTTTTAATTGACCCTTTACTTCTTGTACAAATATATTCCTAACAGGTATCCAAATATAAATAAATTACTGAAGAGCACATAACTGAGCAGGTTGTGTGAGGAGTCCAGTAATTATTTTGTACATTCCTCTTGGAAATGTGTGCATGAACCATGTAATCACATGGCATTGTTGAATCTTGTGGACATCTTCTGCCAATTTAGCACAGAGCTGAAGGGTGAAATGATGGTCCAGGTTTGGGTATCTCTGCACCTCCACCCAGCTCACTCTAAGATAAAGATGCAATCTCGCCGTGGGGCGATAACGGTAGTCACATTAATATCAATGACCACTTAAATTACTGATGTATTAAGGATCTTAAATGTGCACTCAAGTAGAGTCTCATGATAAATAGCATTCCCTGGCTCTGTCCTTGTCCTTAATTACAAAAAGGGTACAGTTTGTGTCTCAGCATTTTCTGTAGAAACAGGAGCAGTCCTGATAAGGAAATGTTGAGGGTAAGGGGCTTTAGAGAATTGATCTGCGCTCTGGTTTTGTTGCCACTTCAAGGCAATTATTCATTTTAATTCTTAAAGAACCAAAACCAGTGTAAGATTAGTTTTATCTAATTTCATAAGCATGCTCTAGTCGATACAATGTATCTTGCATGATGGATTTCCACTTTGTTAGCACACTTTAACATAATTCCACTGGTGTATCTTTATTTATTTATTTTGGGCACTTGTGCTGGAAAGAGCAGCTAAATGTATTGCCAATATTTCAGCTGCCATTCAATACAATGCCATCTTGCTGGTAATCTACTCAAACACTAATTCCATGATATGTCCCAGCTACATAATAAATTACATTGTTTATCTAATTAATTTAAACAAAAGTCCTGAGCACTGTTCTGTTTTTCTTTTCCTCTGCTGAGTCTGTTCATTAGAAAGCAATTACATACCGATTTGGTGACATTCTTCATTAACCTCTCATCATTTGCGTTTTTGTTGAATATTGAATATCAGAACTGCGTCAAGGAGTTTTACTGCTCAATAGTCAGCATTTCTGCTGTGTATGATTTGAACCCAGGTTGCCACAAGGTTTGTTGTCCTCTCTTAGTTGGAAGCATTGTTGTTTACAAGATCTCTGATAGAGAAGACGGGGGGGGGGGGGGGGTCCTGTTTTGGGGCCTCATTTATAAAATAATCTTACGATTAAAATAGTCTTATCTAGTGTCTTATCTATCATCTTAAATAGTGGCTTACACAGAAAACCATGAATAAATAGTTATTTATAAAATCCCTCTTTTTGGGGGTCGATATGATCTTATCTCTATGTAAATTTTATACTAGACGCAAGTTAATTACCTGCTGGTTACGGGGAGGTACTGCACACATTAGAGGGCTGCATGGGAATCCCTGAAGTGTTCACACTTTAAGAACAACAATTAAGATTGTGGGTTAAGATTGAAGTTCAGATCAGAGGTGTGTAAGACGCAGATACGCCACTTTAAACCAATGTAAGCAACTTTTTTCGGTCTCAGTTATTTTTTATAAATCAAGCATGAGCACAACTTTGGAAATAATTTTAAGTTTATGTTTAAGTTTAAATCCAAGAACATTTTTATAAATGAGGCCCCAGCTTTGGGAAAAACACTGAGAATAGGTCTAAAGACTACCTTCATGGCTCAGTCCCTACAGCGAAAGTTGATGAAATGAAGGCTTCAGCTTGGGGTCACCATGGGAGAATGAGAACAGGAATAAAACTTTAATTGAAACGCAGGGCAGGGCTGTGGATCGCCTTTTAAACCAACCTCAGTGTATACATTGCAGTAGAAACAAAAATGGATCAGCTGGCAGCATGGAGCAGTCTGTTACAGGGACATGCTAAGGAAGGCCTGGGCAGTGCTGGAGCAGCAGTCTGTTACAGGGACATGCTAAGGTAGGCCTGGGCAGTGCTGGAGCAGCAGTCTGTTACAGGGACATGCTAAGGTAGGCCTGGGCAGTGCTGGAGCAGCAGTCTGTTACAGGGACATGCTAAGGTAGGCCTGGGAAGTGCTGGAGCAGCAGTCTGTTACAGGGACATGCTAAGGTAGGCCTGGGCAGTGCTGGAGCAGCAGTCTGTTACAGGGACATGCTAAGGTAGGCCTGGGCAGTGCTGGAGCAGCAGTCTGTTACAGGGACATGCTAAGGTATGCCTGGGCAGTGCTGGAGCAGCAGTCTGTTACAGGGACTTGCTAAGGTAGGCCTGGGCAGTGCTGGAGCAGCAGTCTGTTACAGGGACTTGCTAAGGTAGGCCTGGGCAGTGCTGGAGCAGCAGTCTGTTACAGGGACTTGCTAAGGTATGCCTGGGCAGTGCTGGAGCAGCAGTCTGTTACAGGGACTTGCTAAGGTAGGCCTGGGCAGTGCTGGAGCAGCAGTCTGTTACAGGGACTTGCTAAGGTAGGCCTTGGAAGTGCTGGAGCAGCAGTCTGTTACAGGGTAGGCCTGGGGGAAAAAATCCTATTACAAAAGGAGGCCTGATTGAAAAAATTTGGAAACCACTTGACATAGTGTATGGCTTTCTTAAAGGGAATAACAGCCTGTATACATTATTATTCTTTATGCCATGGTTTGGTTAAATACTTGATTCTGATTGGTTGAGAGGGTGTTATTTTCCTATAACCTGCACATAGAAGCTGTATAATGCATGTTTATGA
>CM056380.1:71398353-71565853 GCA_029718625.1 Synaphobranchus kaupii | reverse complement strand
AATGGCATCTCAGGAGTGAAAGTAGAAATACGTATGGGGTGGGGGACAATTCTGCACCATTTTCAGAAATGGGTCTGAACCATATTGCCATGTCAATTTTCTAAAATTGTACTCCTACAGTTTTATTCAAAATTATGAATTGCTGGCCGCTGCGCTGTGATGTAACGGTAAAAAGCGCAGACTTTTCAGTTTTTCTTTGCAGTTGCGCCCCGTGGATCGGGGGCTCGATCCCCGGCCCTGCCATATCCGAGTATGGTTGAAGCCTTGAGGGAGTGGCAATTGGCGGCTGCTCCCGGGGGTGGGCGGAGGGACTTGGAGAGAATAGTCTTGCATAAGACGGCTCTGGGCAAGGTTGGAATCACGGTCAGGAGCTTGAGGAGTCGCGCCCTGAAGAGAATGTGGCGCCATCTTTCCTACTACCGGCTGACGTGGTTGTAGCGCCGATTCTCTAGCGGTTGCTACACAGGGGGGAATGAAATACATAGGGTCCAATTGGCTACCAAATACCAAATTGGGAAAAATCTGAAAATGTATTTTTTTTAAATTATGAATTTCTAATTGAATAGTTTCCTAAGAGAGCCTCTTGTTTTTTGGGGTAGGGTTGAAGTACCTAATTTCAGCCTCCCACCATCATTGTCATATAGAGCCAAAGAACACAGAACAAAGGACCTATAATGAATAGAGCCCAGCAGTCTATATATAGAAACATTATGTTCTGAAAGGCACATGGTATCAACCCAGAGAACACCTTGTAACTTTGCGTGGGTCTCCCTGAAATTATTATAATTCTTGGCTTGTGCATATACAGCAGTAATAACTAATGCTGCTGTGACCATCCTGGTAAGAGGGCTTCACTATGGCATTCCTGAGAAACCTGCTAGAGCTTATTGTCATATGTACAAACCCAATTCCAAAAAAGTTGGGACAGTATGTGAAATGCATATAAAAGCAGAAAGATGTGATTTGTAAATTCACTTTTACATATATTTAATTGAAAACAGTACAAAAAAAAGATATTTAATGTTTTACCTTATCAACTTTATTGATTTTTGTAAGTATACGCTAATTCCGAATTTGATACCTACAACATGTTCCAAAAAAGTTGGGACAGGGGGAACAAAAAAAAAGACTGGGAAGTTCAAAAAACACCTGTTTGGAACATTCCATAGGTATTTAGGTGATGCTATCATGACTGGATATAAAGGGATATCAAAAGACTCTTGATATCTTATATTCAGGTACTCTTACAAGCGATACTATAACCTCTCTGCATTTGAATGGATCTCTATGGGAATTGGGGGGTGGGACTAGATTAAGCTGTAAATTACACGGTCATAGTATGGAACCCATGGTTGGCTAAATGGCTGTAAGTCATGAAGGGTCTGCGGTATCAAACGAGCCTCAAACCATCAATCTGCAGCCAGATATACAGTAGATATGGATGGATCACTTGAAGGGTTGTTTCTCCTGACTTATTTTTTCATAGGGTTAAATAGGAAAATGAGTCAGGAGACTCTTTTAGATTGGTGGGTTTTTTATTTTTGGCCCAAACCCTTCTCTTCCATGTGTGATCTGTTCTTGATAAAAAATATAAGCTACAGAACAGTATGTAACAGTACACCAGCAGTGTCTTTAATGATCCTCCATCTTTGCGTAGCCCTTCTAGACTGAGAGATTAAAAAGGTTTTTGATCAGCCGATGCACGGACCCTTCTGTGGATCATGTGACATGAGGCTCCATTTGCTCAGCAGACGCCTCAGTAATGTGCAGCTATAATACGGGGGGGGGGGGGGGGGTCACCATGGAGACATCATACGCTCCAATAGTTGGCCCGTCTCACCGGCTCACATTGATTTTACACTATTCTCCGTCTCCATTCCCTCCTCGTCAGGTAGCGCTGCACATTCACAGCTCCCGGCTCTCGTATACGGCTCCAGTGAGCTTTTTTTAAATGACAGAGTTTAAGAGTGGCAGTAATGGAATACTACAGAAAGGATGGTTTACAGTCTCCCCCGTCCATCTTCCACACCCACAACTAGGCCTGTGAATGCACTCCTCCACCTCTCCTGAAGGGACTGATGCTTATAATACACCAGTCAGAGCAGTGATGCAGTCACATGCTCTGACAAATCCACCATTTGCTCAGTACGGGAGCAGCAGGTCTTGGCCACTGGTACTTAAAACAGAACCCAGAGCTGTGTCTCGGGGACTGCAAATGCACACCGTAATGCATGCAGATGGGAGCAGAACAGCTGCTACAGGTTTGAAATACAGGGGCGCCACCAGGGAGCTCAGGCCTCTCTCAGGGGAGCTTGTGTTTGGGGGTGTTGCTAAAATAACAAACATTTTTCCATGATCCCAGCACCCTGCCCCGGTCCGCAATCATCACAATCTCCATCCCCCAGCTCCACAGTTCCAACCGGCCACCACCCACCCCCCCCCTTCCACGATTTAACATATGAAATTCAGAATTTCTTTCCAGAGGGTACCCCACCAACAGGGGCTACACCTCTGATCTTAAGCTACAAACACTTCTGCACCCCCCCCCCCCTCCCCCCCAAACAAAAACATTGATCTCAGAGACCCCCCACTGAAAGTACCATTTCCATCCTCCGTTCCATAAGGAGACTCCCAATCCCACAATCCCCGGCAATACCATCCACACTGCAGTGGAAATAGAGCGAAAAAAGTCAATAATCATTTGAAAACGGACTCCAGGGGGCCCATTCAGTATGATATAATGCCAAGCACTCAATTCCAATAATTGACCCATAAATCGGAGATGTGCATATACTCTATGACTAACCGAACACTTTTTTGCTGGGTTTTATGGTCTCACATAACCACCATAGGTGGCGTAATATTGTCAAATATTTAATGACTGTTCTGCAAGTCACATAGCTGCTACAGCCAGGGCCCTGCAATAGAGCCCTGCTGTGCAGTTATTAATGAGTCATCAGAGCCAGTGGGCTCTAGATGGAGTGGTGCGGCTTCGAGGAATTCAGCGGTAGGCGATTGCGTTGGTGGAGTCAGAAAAACCTCCTCAGTGTAATTTGGTAAAAATAAAAGATAAATAATAGTACATTCAAACCCGTAATGTTTTTTTATCCTCCGGTGGTATTACGAGAGATTTATTTATTCATGCCACTCTGAATTGAACTGAGATGCAATAGCAATTTATCCAGCAATAGTGTAGTAATAACATGATAGAGGTGCTTCTTCTTTTTGCAAGTAATTTCCAGTGCATTCAAAATAAAAACCTCCCAGAGATAAAGAATCAACAAAACAAATCCTCTCTCACTGTGACAGGGAACAATATTACTTCCTGCTGCTCCAAAACTTTTCACAAAGAAAAAGGATGATTTCAAAATAACAAACAAAGGCAGAAACAAACGCTTGGGCCCTAATCAGAAAATGAGACAGTAATCAGACAATGCTTCTGGCCACATTCCAAATGAATGTGGCCTCTACACTTTCCCTTCATGTGAGTTCAACTTCCACCGTCTGAAACCCTCGCGCTCATGAGAGTGAGTTCAGCTTCCACTGTCAAAACCCTCGCGCTCATGTGAGTTCAACTTCCACCGTCTGAAACCCTCGCGCTCATGAGAGTGAGTTCAGCTTCCACCATCCGAAACTCTTGCGCTCATGTGAGCAAGTTCAGCTTCTACTGTCCGAAACCCTCGTGCTCATGAGAGTGAGTTCAACTTCCACCGACTGAAACCCTCGCGCTCATGAGAGTGAGTTCAGCTTCCACCATCCGAAACCCTCGCGCTCATGTGAGCAAGTTCAGCTTCTACTGTCCGAAACCCTCGTGCTCATGAGAGTGAGTTCAGCTTCCACCGTCCGAAACCCTCGCGCTCATGAGAGTGAGTTCAGCTTCCACCGTCCGAAACTCTTGCGCTCATGTGAGCGAGTTCAGCTTCTACTGTCCGGAACCCTCGCGCTCATGTGAGCTCAACTTCCACCGTCTGAAACCCTCGCGCTCATGAGAGTGAGTTCAGCTTCACCGTCCGAAACTCTTGCGCTCATGTGAGCGAGTTCAGCTTCCACCATCCGAAACTCTTGCGCTCATGTGAGCAAGTTCAGCTTCTACTGTCCGAAACCCTCGTGCTCATGAGAGTGAGTTCAACTTCCACCATCCGAAACCCTCGCGCTCATGTGAGCGAGTTCAGCTTCTACTGTCCGAAACCCTCGTGCTCATGAGAGTGAGTTCAGCTTCCACCGTCCGAAACCCTCGCGCTCATGAGAGTGAGTTCAGCTTCCACCGTCTGAAACCCTCGCGCTCATGAGAGCGAGTTCAGCTTCTACTGTCCGAAACCCTCGTGCTCATGTGAGTGAGTTCAGCTTCCACCGTCCGAAACCCTCGCGCTCATGAGAGTGAGTTCAGCTTCTACTGTCTGAAACCCTCGTGCTCATGTGAGTGAGTTCAGCTTCCATAAATGCACAATTCCAAGGCTGTGCTTTAGTATTAGTATAACATTTTAATCCTAATGTTTCTAATAATTAAGTTATTAGAAACATTAGCATTAATTCTTCCCAGAGGAGTATTGTCAATGATGTGAAAATGTGTGAAAACGACGATTGAGACTGGGGGGAAAACTTTTGAACTTGAACTTAATTTCAACGTCTGAACCCTGGTATTCACCAGAAAGATCATGAGCACATCTCAAATGTTGAGTTTTCCTTATGCTTTTTGTTTACTAATGTTTTTTGGGGAATACCAAATGAAGTTGTTTGTGCACAATGCATACTGGATATTAGTTTTCAACATATACAGACAAATTAAACATTGGCTAATAATGTGCTTTACAAATCACCTCGGACCTGATAATATATCGGTGGGTTACATTTAATCTTGTGTTATACATGATAGGTGTATTAAATTGCAGACACAAGGGGACAGTGTTTTTATTAATAAACATAAATAGGGCATGAAGATAAGCTGCTTGTCATTGCATGCTAATGAGATTCATGGACAATATCGTCTCAGAAATGGCTTGAAAATGAATACATTCAAAAAAATCCTCCCACATAGAATACCCACAGGATGTAAATGAAGACCAATAAAAATGATGGATGCATCGTGCCATCAAGTAATGAGAAAAAAATAAACAATGAAAAAAAGATTATGGTAATCAGACTAGTGAGTCCATCAGAAAAGCTTGATTCAGTTGGAACAGTACGATTAAATGGAGCTTCTGCAGTAGTGTAATAACTTGTGATGAGTGGAGGGTTTCTTGACCTCATTAAAGCTAATTGTGGCATCAGTCTACCCTGCTTACAGTAGGCACATTAATGCCATATTGGCAAATATTAGGTAGTTAATTAGTGTGAACATCTTAGTGTTTACCGCCATCACTCCAATGACATTCAGAAGTTGAACAGCTCAGACTTTTTTTCAGGTTCTGTCCAACACTAGGGAGCAATATGACGAATCACCGACCTGCACGCTGTCCCAATAAAGGCATTTCCGTTTGGAATTTGCATGGTGTTGTTTGCACTCGGCTATGTCCCCGCTCCCTTTGCGCCCTGAAAGCAAATACATTTTCGAGCCGTAATGGCTGCGGACACGCTCAGCTTCCTGTGGCTAATGGGGTGGCAGGTGTGTGTTCGATCGACCTTGTTTGTGCGGACACACCCCCAGTGCTTCCTTGCTCCCTGCAGGGGGTGAAATGGAAAGATGGTTGGGGTTTAATTCGCCAAACTGGTGAGTGTACGGGTGTAGAGGGACAGACAGCATGCACTTGGGTTCTTTAGTAGGGGCTCTATACTGCAGAAAGGTTGGGAGGGTGACAGACTGATCTGGTAGTGTAGCATGGTGGTTAGGGAACTGGGCTTGTAAAATGGAGGTTGTGATTCCCAGGTTATGCGCTGCCTCCAAATCTTCATTAAATACCCAGCATTATAAATGGACCATATGTACGAAGAATTCAAGCTGTGTCAGTCACTCTGGATAAAAGCGCCTGCTAATGTAAATTGATTGGTACAAATTTTTTTTTTAAAGTAATTTTACCCAGTACGTTTGCTTAAGGGAACACAGCATGAGACCAATTTTAATGATGGCGCTGTTTGTATATTCTTACATTTTTAAAAAACATCCCTCCATTTGTAACTAATTAAACATTTCTGACCATTCTCTTCTTTTGTTGGTTGATCCAAACAATAACATGCCATGGTCACGTAATATGAAAGTTAGGACCGTGTTGTGCCTTGTACAGTACTTTAGCTGTAAATGTACAGCATCTCTTGTATGGATGAGGGTTTCATTTAAATAAGTAAGCTTTGTTAACCTTTGAATTGACTTTGAAGTGAAAAAGGAGCTTGGCTGTGATTATGCAGTGCCATCTGGTCTGGCTGCTCTTGGAAAAATAAATAAGCTGCCGTTGTAGTGTAAAATAGAAGCATGAATAAATGTCAAAATTAATGCTGTTTAATAAGAATGGGTTTCTTTTTTTAAAATAAAAGCAAGCTGTCTCTTACTCCATGAAAAGGTAATTTGTCAATGATTAGGCGAGTCACTCTGTTTTAAAAAGTTCTGTTTACACTTTTAAAAATAGTGAATGAAATCATATTTGTGAACGAAACTAATGAGAAAAGGCTTTTAATGCAAAGGCTGATCAGATTGTGCCTTGAAATAACACCCCAGATTTCTGTATACTTTTAAGTTAAAAAATTCACCACCTTCTCTCGACATTATGAGCCTGCTCTTCTTGTAATTCAGAAAAATGTGAATTCATGCAGTAATGACAATTCATTGAAAACATACACAAGGCTGTTTTCAGTGCCACAGCTGTTGAATGGACTCTATGAGAGTCAAACTCTGAGAGATACCTCACATGCTTATGGAGGGGCCATTTAGCTGAAGTAGACATCATCAACCTTTGGGCTAATGGCTTTCGTGACCCTTGCTCGAGCTACACAGCCCATGATACACTCAGCTCCTGGAATAATATTGTTTAGACCATTAATTACTTTATTGGATGATAAATTTGGTCTGTTTATTTCTTTTGTCCAGGCCTGTCCCTGACCCTTACCTTCAGGGTGCTATGCAAAGGGTTCAATCCCAATCAACTTAATCCCACTTAATTTTTCTTTAATTATTCTAGTGGTTTTAAAACGGTTTGAAAACAGTTTTGTGTTATCTGCACGTGTAACCATTAGTGGCCGTGTAACAGCTAATTTATTGAAATTGAAATGGTAATGCATCTTACCATGGGGATTTCCCACTGCACCCCACTCTAATGTGATATCTCCTGTATTACTCTCTGCATCCTACCCTGCAACCCATTTCAGACACACTCTAAGATGAACTCAAACATATCTCCTGTAAGTCCTACTTATTCCATGCCAATGATTTATCATATGCTTTTTGAAAGCCCTAATGTATAATATCATAGGCCCAGTCTGCATTAAAACTTTTTTTAGCTTCCTCAAAGAAGTCTGGGAGAGGTCTTCAAAGCATGCCGTCCCCCGGAAAGAAATGTGTGTATCATTTATGGTGATTCCAGAATTTTACATGACATGCAAGTTAAACTGCAGTTTCCTGTATCAGGACAATCCCCTGTTGGCATTATTCCCATTTGCAGTCATCGGTTGCTCCTCCAGTTTTTAGGCATTGCATAAGAAACACTTGTTAGCGCTTTATACATAATTTTCCCTGCTTTATGACAGCAGGTTTATGGTGCTTGTGTGCTTCATTATGCTGACAAACGGTGGTTATCCACTGTGATGTTTGGCCCCAGAGAGGCCATGTGTCCTCTCTCTTCTCCTCAGCTGTGGATTTATGTCCTTCTTTCATCTCCCTCCCAAGCTGTCAGGTTTATTGTGTTCGCCCACTGCGAGCAGACAGTACCGTCTCCTGAGAACCAGCTCAGGGTCAGGGATTTACATAGGCCATAGAATGCTGCTCTCAGGTTTGGCGTTTACAGTGATGCAACGGCCATATGTAAGAGCTGATCTGCAGGCATGTATCACTGGGCTGCCCAACAAACTTCTCACTTTTCAGATTTGACTGAAAGCCTTTGACTGAAAGGAATGGGACTCCTGAGGAAAGGAATGGGATTCACAGAGAGGTTGAATGGGATTCATAGAGAAGCGGAATGGGTTTCACAGGAATGGGTTTCACAGAGAAGCGGAATGGGTTTCACAGGGAAATGGAATGTGGTTCACAGGGAAATGGAATGGGTTTCACAGGGAAATGGAATGTGGTTCACAGGGAAATGGAATGGGTTTCATAGGGAAATGGAATGGGTTTCACACGGAAATGGAATGGGTTTCACAGGGAAATGGAATGGGTTTCACAGGGAAATGGAATGGGTTTCACACGGAAATGGAATGGGTTTCACAGGGAAATGGAATGGGTTTCATAGGGAAATGGAATGGGTTTCACAGGGAAATGGAATGGGTTTCACACGGAAATGGAATGGGTTTCACACGGAAATGGAATGGGTTTCACACGGAAATGGAATGGGTTTCACACGGAAATGGAATGGGTCTCATAGGGAAATGGAATGGGTCTCATAGGGAAATGGAATGGGTTTCATAGGGAAATGGAATGGGGTTCATAGGGAAATTGAATGGGGTTCATAGGGAAATTGAATGAGTTTCACAGGAAAATGGAATGGGTTTCACAGGGAAATGGAATGGGAATTGTGTCCCATTCAGAAATCTGTGCTGCTTAATTGGCTTCTGTGACAGAAGCGTAGGGCAGCTGAGAAGCCCTTTTCTTATTCAGTCCCTGTAGTTGCACAATTCGTTTTTCTGAACGGAGCAGTAAATCAGCCAGTGATTGCCACAGTTTGTGTGCAAACTGTAATCATGAGCACAGAGTATCAATCTTTTCCACCTAAAAAAAAGAGTGAACAACACAATTTTCTGCTTCACCATGGCCCTCGGCTATGTGCACTATAACAGAAAGGGAATGCCATAAAAGAACAGGAGGGTGAGATCTTATATGCAATGTTTGTTTTTGTCTTTCTTACACTATGGTGGTGGAACTGCTGGAGTGCAGAAGAAAAGATTAAATAAGTAAGAAAGTGTGTGCAGCCTTCATTCTAGATTTTTTGCATGTTTTCAGACTAAGCAAAAGAGGAAAAGACTGTGAGAAACTTATACATACTTTCACACACACACACACACACACACACACACACACACACAACACACACACACACACACACACACACACACACACACACACACACGCACACACACACACATGCGCACACACACGAACACACACAAATACGCACATACACATGCAAACAAGCACACACACACACACACACACACACATGCACACGAACACACACGCATACACACACAAATACGCACACGCACATACACATGCAAACAAGCACACACACACACATACACACACACATACACACAGGGATGGGATTAATCGTGGATATGTTTCTACATGGAAAGTCAGAATACGTCAGAGGTATGAGCTTTAGCAAAAGTACAGACTATGGGGGTAATTTTCCTACACAGCATTTTTTCGGTATGTTTCACACCCAGGCTGTAACTAAGGTCCAAAACAAATCCCACAACTTCACATTGTTTTCCAAAGGCATCATGAATTCACTTTTTATGCAGTGAGTGGTGTAAACTGTTATGTTACAAATTAATTGCAAATGAGATGGCATATCACCAAACCCAGTTTAGTTTTCTTGTGAATTACAACTGCTGAATCTCAGACACTTAAATTCACATTGGGGTGAACAAAGTATGTGAACTGAAAAAAGAAATACTTTATTCTCACACCCTTTGTTGATTCAGTGGGGACACAATTAGCTGCTTCCTCACTGGAAAGTAAACCGAGTAGCGAGTTTTTAATGTTGCTGTTGTTATGTGTTTTGAAGCTTTTTAGTGCCTCACCTCACACGTCCGATTGTTGTCAAGCAACAGCTACATTTAGAAATCCATGTCAAGAGATTTTGTATAGTGAGCTCCCAAATCCAGCACCTCTGTCGGTATTGATCATGTTCCCAACCCCTGTCCCCTTCTTGTAGGCTGGTAAGTAAAAATGATTCACGATTGTGTGCTACAGAAAATCCCAGAAAAATAGCCTTGGAAAAAAACAGTAGATTTGTTGACCTTCAAAAAGAAAGAAAGAAAGAAATTGTACCGTACGCCTTACAAAGTTGTTTCTTTGGCTCTACTGCTTGTAAAAAAAGACCATGGGATCGTCAACTAACATACCATATATACTGAATTACGTGCTTTCCCAGGCAACTTTTCAATGTTCATTTATACTGCCTCTCATCAAATTATACATTCAGTATTCTTTAAGCACTAACATGATTGATGGAGCCTCAAGATTGTGTACATTATACTTTATACATACAGTTGAAGTCGGAAGTTTACATACACTTAGGTTGAAGTCATTAAAACTCATTTTTAACCACTCTACAGATCTCATGTTAGCAAACTATAGTGTTGGCAAGTCAGTTAGGACATCTACTTTGTGCATGACACAAGTCATTTTTCCAACAATTGTTTACAGACAGATTATTTCACTCTTAATTCACTATATCATAATCCCACTGTGCCTTTAAATTTTAAATATTTGGTCGCATATCCTTTGCATGCCATGACTTCTTGATGTCTGTGACCCAACAACATCAAAAGACTCTTGATATCTTATTTTCTGGTACTCTTACAAGCGATACTATAACGTCTCTGCATTTGAATAGATCTCTATGGGAATTGGGGGGTGGGACTAGATTTAGCTGTAAATTACACTGCAACAGTATGGAAACACATGGTTGGCTAAATGTCTAAATTTTTCCATAGAGTTCAATAGGAAATTTTGTCAGGAGAAACAACCCTTAAAGTGATCCATCCATATCTACTGCATATCAGGCAGCAGAGTGATGGTCTGCAGAGACATTACATTACATTACAGACATTTAGCAGACGCTCTTATCCAGAGCGACTTACACAACTTCTTATTACATTTATCCATTCATACAGCTGGATATATACTGAAGCAAGTCAGGTTAAGTACCTTGCTCAAGGGTACAACGGCAGTGTCCTACCTGGGAATCGAACCTGCAACCTTTCGGTTACAATTCCAGTTCCTTAACCATTATACTACACTGCCACCCAACATTATAGTATCGCTTGTACCAGAAAATAAGATATCAAGAGTCTTTTGATGTTGTTGGGTCACAGATGTCATGGCATGCAAAGGATATGCGACCAAATATTAAAAATTTAAAGGCACAGTCAACTTAGTGTATGTAAACTTCTGACCCACTGGAATTGCGATATAGTGAACTAAAAGTGAAATAATCTGTCTGTAAACAATTGTTGGAAAAATTACTTGTGTCATGAACAAAGTAGATGTCCTAAATGACCTGCCAACACTATAGTTTGCTAACATGAAATCTGTGGTTAAAAATGAGTTTTAATGACTTCAACCTAAGTGTATGTAAACTTCCGACTTCAACTGTATATACATTATATATAGATTAAACTGATCCTAAGTAGTGCACAAATCACATTTTTGGTTATGAAAGCACTTGGAGGAGGTGTTGAATGAGGGATGGAGGCCATTGAACCGGGAACAAAGTGACTTTCTGACATATTTTCTCTCTTTTAAAAGAAAAAAGTCAGCTTTTTTTAATGTAGCCTTGGCTCTGTTTTCTGCTGAGTCTCACTATCCTGAATGTACAGGTCAGAGGTCACTCCACTGCGCCCACATCTAGCCCAATAAATAAGGTTTTGGGGTGGGGGGAGAGGGGGGTGAAGTAAAATAAATAAATAAACCATACAATTTGCTCTGGGCAAAAGCAGAGAGAGAGAAAGAAAGACCACGCAGACACTGACTGTCTATCCTGGTTAAAGGTCAGAGGTTAAAGGTCAGTGGTATTCATGACAGAGGAAAGGGGTCAGAACTCAAAATCTGGCCAGGACAAGGAGCAAGTTGGGGTGGGGCCCTCTGCCGTTCCTCAGTGGGTGACAGACACCCTCAGTAGGGTGTTGGGGGACAGAGAGGGAAGCAGAGGTTGCACCATTGATGAGCCGTGATCATTGCACAGTATGTGTATCTCTGTGTCTGTAATGATGCTTAAAATGAAGAAAGTCTGATGATGGCATTAGAGGTGTGGACATGTAGCTCATGAACCTGTGTTGGTATGATGACCAAAAACAAAATATACTTAAAATGCTGCCATCGATGCGTAATGCAACACATTAAAAATCACACTGATGTTTTCACTGTGGTAGTTGACTTTCCTGTCCTTGTTTTCATCTATGCAAATGCTGACATCTGTTTTAACGGATAAGAGGACGATCTATCAAGATTCCATTCACAGAGCCTCATGGCACATAGATTTCAAGAGTTTAATTAAGCAAGGATTTGTGTAAAGGTCTCCTTTTTGCTCAGCAGATTCTCCTATCCTATCAAGAGCTTATATATTATATATAATCCAGTTATATTGCTGGATATTGCCTAATAGCAGCACCATTCCTGGGAATATAACTTGGAATTTTATGGTTTGGTCTTTTTTTCAAAGCCATTCCACTGCCTGATGTCTAATCCAGTGATAATGGAGTGTTCCATAGTTAGTGTCCCTTTAACTTTTGGCTGACCTTCAGTTCAAAACTGTTGAATAGGCCAGATTTTGAAGTTGGGCAGGTTGCTGTGAATCGTGTGTTTGGACTGAAGATTGTCAGCTACTAAATGCTTTAGAACAGTGCTGGGCTCCTCCTGGGCTGCTGAGCAGGGCTGTAATATCCTGGCGTTCCCTCTGGAGCTGCGAGCTGGACTGCGGCAATTTCACACCGCCTCTGAGTTTGGGATTCATTTTCCGGGACCCAGGGGGTTAAAAAGATAAATAAGATTCTTCTACCAGAATCACATTTGCAGCAAAATACACAAGCGCATTAGGAAAGTGCCATGGCTTGGGAAATTTATTTTGAAAGACATCAGCTATTATGGGGGTGGTTTCTTTTCATTAAGGGTTTAAACTGTGTTGCCAGAAGGAAGCAGGAGCTGAGGTACCTGTGGCACACACGGAGAGATCTCTATGCCTGAGCTCAGAGTGCTCGGATGCTTCTTTTATTTGCTCTTGGTTACATCCTGTTCCCGGCTTGTGCTGTCAAGCCATGCGGTGTATGGTTCTGAAGAAATTCAGGTTAAGCACCTTGTTCTAGGATAACAACAGAAGGACTCCACTTGAGAACCAAAACACAAAACCTCACAATTCTAAGCACAGTTCGCTAACCACTACACTGCTGCCCACTACTGCTGCTAGCCATTATTCCCCTTGAAAAATGTAGTTGGCCTGAAATTAGTGTCCAACCAAATACATTTGTACTTCCCCTGGGTTTTATTATTTATTTTGTGTTGGTTCTAAAAGGTTATCCTAGCTGGTCTCTCCCTCTTAGTGTCATCACTAAACTCGTTTTCCGCTTGAGCCTGAGGAATCGCACTAGGAATACATTTCATGCCATCAGGTACCGTCTGTCAACACACAAAATGACGTTACAAACGCCACTGTGTGGCTGGCTGGTTACAAACACCATTGTGTGGCTGGCTGGTTACAAACACCATTGTGTGGCTGGCTGGTTACAAACACCATTGTGTGGCTGGCTGGTTACAAACGCCATTGTGTGGCTGGCTGGTTACAAACGCCATTGTGTGGCTGGCTGGTTACCGGCGGATCAAATGCAGGAATCCATCAAGCCACTATGTGACTGCTTACAGCCTATCAGCATCCTCCACATGGCTGGGTCATTTGTTTTAGAAAAGCACCACTATCTGTCCTTTCTCTCTCTCGCTCACTTTCTCTCTCCTTTTCTCTCTCTCGCTCACTTTCTCTCTAACTTGCTGTAAATGATTCTCCATTCCTCATTCTCTGTTCCTACATTTTGTTTCAATCAGGCTGACTTTGCCACTGTCCTCAGGTCACAAACACAATCTCCCTTTCTGTCCTTCCCGAACGTGCCATTGGGGACAAGAGATAAGAGCTCTGTTTGGATGAGTGTGCTAAAACACAGTATGATTGTGGGAATGATATCAGAACAGCCCTGACCAGCGGATTATATTAAAGCTGTTACGGAGCACCACAATTAATGATGTAGTGACCTCCCACTACAGAAATCACAAACACACACACACACACATACACGCTCTCACACGCACACTCTCACACATGCTCGCACTCACACGCTGACACACACGCACACGCTCTCACATACACGTACACTCTCACACAAGCTCACGCAAACAAGCTCGCAGACACACACACATGCATGCAAGCATGCACACACAGACACACACAACACACACACAAAGTATAAATGCAGATCCAGAAGTCCTCATACACATGACAGCTGTTCACCAAGCAAAGGAAACAAATGATATTTGGATAAGACTTAACATGGTTAGTGTATGGTAAGCAGTGGGTCATGTATATTGCAAAGATTTACCATGGTTATGCCTTTGTTGGATTATTTTACCATTGATTGGTTGGACCCCAGCATTGCAATCCTGTCCAGGTTATATGGCCACTGTTCACCTGAACAGGGTCCTGGAACTCCAGTCACCACCAAGCTAGACACATGGACATGTTTTAAAGGCTAAAACAACGCAGTACACTCTCTATCGGGATTCTGACCCTCCATTGCTGTTGTAATGGTGTTGGATTCATTCCTGAAGCTGTGTGTTCCTGTTGTAATGGCGTTGGATTAATTCCTGAAGCTGTGCGTTCCTGTTGTAATGGCATTGGATTCATTCCTGAAGCTGTGTATTCCTGTTGTAATGGCGTTGGATTCAATCCTGAATCTGTGCATTCCTCTTGTAATGGCGTTGGATTAAACCCGCCTGAATCTGTGCATTCCTGTTGTAATGGCGTTGGATTAAACCCTGAATCTGTGCATTCCTGTTGTAATGGCGTTGGATTAAACCCTGAATCTGTGCATAAGATGATCGTAAAACCCTTCTTACGAAGCTTCTTGAACTTAAGGTGCGTTTCCCTAAAGCATCTTAATTTATGATGCTCTTAGAAATGCTCGTAGATTAACGATTACTCCCAACCAGTCGTAGACGGTTCAGTGCCTTTTAGAAGCCCATACATCACATACTTTGTGTTAGTGTTCATTTCATTTTACGGTAACCGTAACCACTGATTGTGGGTTTTTTAAGTGGTGTTAGATGCAACAATATTTACATTTTTTTATTTTATTTCAATTTATTTATTTTTATATATTTGGAAATTATTTAAATAGCCCTACACAAATAAATAAGATTGAGACAAGGAAAATCAGTGGGAAAAAGATTTTATTTCAAAATAAACTTTCTATGAGACGTTGAAGTGGCTCGAAACCGGTCATGTATTGGGCATCTCTGGGGTTTGTGTCTGGCCTGAAAAGAAGGCCACCACTGGACTTGTGCACACACCTGAAGCACATTTTCCACCTTCCGATAGTGCACTCCACAATGCTTCACACATGGTGAAGGCGTCTTCATGATTGGTTCTTGGATGCTCTTCCATAACTGAGATCTTATTGATCTTAAGTGAAAACAACTGCTTCAATTACTAAAACATGCATATTTAGGAAGTGTTTAGGAGCTTAAAAAACACTGTTTCGAGAGAATGTCTGCCTCCATGAAATGTCACATTAATTCCTTTAACCGTGTCAGCTGCACCACAGACAGTGACGTTAAGTAGCTCTTAAGAGGAGAGTGCGTGTTCACGCTTTAAAGGAGCACAGTCACGCTTATGCATGTTTTCTGCATTCTAATCTACTATTTCAATGTTTCATATTTTCCAAAAAATCATAAAGATTGGAATTGTGGTTTTTGAGATATGGGCCCTCAAGAACAGCTCCATCTCCAGAGCAGCTCCAGCCTTATTTACCACATTTCCCATATCTCCCTGCGCACGCTTAGGTTTGGTGTGCATGAATATGTAATAGGGGGCGTACACGCCACTGCTGCGAGCACGGTGAGGAGCTAACTGTTCAAGTGAAGATACCGCAGAAAATTCTTGAGTGTCTGCCCAAAATGCCATCGTGCGCCGTACGTGGGTGCGAAATTAAGTCAGGATACCGTTTGCCCAAAAATGAGACGAGGTGCATCCAGTGGCTGGCAGCAATTAACAACCCGATCTATCCGATAAATTTGCCAAAAAAGGATTACGACAAAGTTCGTGTTTGTTCGAAACACTTCAAGCCAGAGGACTTCCAGCGCGACTATAGTGGCGAATTACTGGGAGCTAAATCAAAGAATTTGCTTGTCGAGTCTGCGGTACCTTAAGAAATATTGGAAATTCTGGCATTTTAATTTTTAATTTTACTTTATTTCATTTTAAAGGGTAAGTTCGCTATTTTGGACCTGGGACCCTATTTGCGGTCCGTCTTCCATGAACCTGACCCATGAAGTCCATTTTTTCGCTGATCGGTCCAGTATTGAGTTCGGTACAGATTTCCTGTAGGCTCTCACTGGGCTACAATGGAAGTGAACGGGGCAATCAGAAATGTTCGATAAATGTGCTTTCATGTACAATAAATGAGACGGGAAGCTCAGGGTGTATTGTTACCGGTCTCAGTATGCTCTCCTGTGAAATGTATCTCAATCCAAACATTTTTATGTGCTTGGCATGGCTTGGAAGTAAGCATTTATCTGTTGCTTGTTTGCGCTGCACTCGCGGAGTACTATGTGTCGGGGGTAGGGGAGCGGGAAGGTGTGCCGGCCGTTTACGAAACTATCTAGCTGAGCAGTCTGCGTTTGTTTACCTGCAGCAACGTAGGCTACAATTTCCACAAAAAAACTTGGATGATGGATGACTATAATGATTACGAAGACGAAGAATTCGATTTTGACTTTGACGTTACTGGCTACAGATTTGAGCCAGAATACACGGACACGGAACTACAAGAGATGGATGATAAGAGAGCAAGAGAAGAGAGAGAGGCTGAAGTTGCGCAGGTAATGTTATCCGAAGTCGCTGCCGAGGCTAGACCAAGAATTTCGGGGAACTTTTGGTGTTCTTGCAAGAGGTGCAGCAGATGCCCAGAGAGGAGGAAAGTTTGTGTTGTAGGGAGTGGGATCTGTTGCTACCGAATGCCATTGAAAACCTGGATGTAGGCTATCCGTGGATGACACTGGATCATCTCCATTGATTACCATTACACTATGACTGCCAACAGATATGTGATAGATGAGAACTTTGGACAGGACACCATGCGTCAAGCATTTGTAAATAAAACATTATAGAATTGTAAAAAGTTATAGTTGATGAACGTTTCCGACAGCTTTGTTACAAGAAAACAACTTATGTCAAGCTCGGATTTTGTTAGTTGGTATTGAGTGCTGGGTCAGAGGACGCGCTCAAAAAAAATAAAAATGTTAGTAACGTTATAGCTAAATATAACTTACCTCCGCTCCGGTGCTTGATAGTGCTGCAGGTCCGACACGAGGAACAGCTGTGTTCTTTAGAAACCAGTGTTTTGCTTCTGATTTGCGGTTACAGAAATCAGTAGGCCTAGCGTCGAAATGCGCTCCACAAACTCGCGAGTCTGCCAAACGGAGTTGATTCTGGAGTGTTTATGTCGATCCGTAAGACAACCAGCCAAAGTCTCAATCTTTCTGGGTCAGAGAACGGGAGCCTGTGAAAACTGGTATTTGAGCGTCCAGACATTTTATTCCCACAACCGGGGACTGCACATTCGCGCACCATTGCTGTGATGAATTATTACAAATGATGATTACAAAAACTGCGTTACAGATATTTCTGCTGTAGGCTACTAGCTAGTAAACTCCAACGGGAGGTCAGGATTTGTGATCAACTGCTTTTCAAGCGCCCCTCCCCCCTCTCTACAACGTAGCTAGACTGCGGAAGTTTACAGTGCGGTCGGAGAAATAGTTCTGTTTCAAATGGAACTGTTGTTTCAACGTTCGGTTTGCGTTTGCGATAGCCTACATTTCACAGGAGAGCATACTGAGACCGTAAGAATACACACTGAGCTATAAAAGCACATTTATCGTTGTTTTTCCATAACATTTCTGATTGCCCCGTTCACTTCCATTGTAGCCCAGTGAGAGCCTACAGGAAATCTGTACCGAACTCAATACTGGACCGATCAGCGAAAAAATGGACTTCATGGGTCAGGTTCATGGAAGACGGACCGCAAATAGGGTCCAAGGTCCAAAATAGTGAACTTACCCTTTAAGTAAGTAAGTAAAGTTTATTTATAAAGCACATTTAAACACAGCTTGAGCTGACCAAAGTGCTGTACAAAAGAACATTAAAATACAAAGTAAAAGTAAAACACAAGGAGAAATATAGCAATGACAGCAATAGCAACAACAAGGGACAGAGTACAGAGTTATAGACATGACAACAGATTAAAAGACTAGTGGGCTAAAAAGGCCAGAGAATAAAAATGTGTTTTTAGCCTAGATTTAAAAACAGAGATGGAGGGAGCACATCTAATGTCTAACGGCAGCTGGTTCCACAATCGTGGAGCAGCAGTTGCAAAGGCTCTGTCACCTTTAAGTTTTAGGCGTGACCGTGGGACATGCAAAAGAAATTTGTAATTAGATCTAAGAGACCTAGGAGCTGAGTGCCAGTGAATAAGGTCTGTGATATAGGTTGGGGCCTGACCATTAAGAGCTTTGAAAGCAATCAGCAAGGTCTTGAATTGGATTCTATGGTGAACAGGGAGCCAATGAAGAGAGGCTAAGACTGGGGTAATGTGCTCGCACTTTTTAGTACCAGTCAACATCCTTGCAGCTGCATTTTGGGCCATCTGCAGGCGAGTTAATGAAGACTGGGGGAGGCCTAAATAAAGGGAATTGCAGTAGTCCAGTCGTGATGTAATGAAGGCGTGAATTACTTTTTCCATATCATGGAAAGACAGAATTTGCTTGAGTTTGGAAATGGTTCTTAGCTGATAGTAACAATTTTTTACAACAGAACTGATTTGTTTATCGAGACAGAGCTCAGAGTCAAAAATAACACCCAGGTTTTTTGCATGTGGCTTCACATATGGGGTGAGGTGGCCTAGCCTACTGGCGAGATGGCTTCTGGACTGAGAGGGACCAAAGATGATTACTTCAGTATGTGTTGTTCAACTACTGCACAATAATTGCCCCTTGGGGACAATAAAGACTTACTACTAGTATTATTACAATATCACCTTTCTGTATTTTTTTTGTCTTTGTTTAGCTTGCCATAACGAAGATAATCTTATGTTGAAGTAACAACCATTCCAAATAATCAATTACAATCCCAGTGATTTTATTGAATGTGATAGAGGTATGCATTTTCAAACTTAGACAAATATGTTGGAAATTTATACTAAGCCAACTCAACAGGAGAAACAGTAACTATAGCATTGTATGTATATTATTGAACACTATGGGCTCAATTTTCTGACAATTATGGCCACATTTTTACAATAATAAAACAAAAGTAAAGCGTGAGGTATCACAAAGTGCAGAATCTGGTTCCGTCTTCGTCTATGTCGATGTCCAGAAATCCAACATATTGACCATCGGGAGAAGGGTATCTTTGACGTACTGCAGAGACTACACACGATGGCAGCACAACCCTTACACCTCTCCCCAGTCGTTCGCCATGGAGTACCCATTCCAATAGCCAACAATAAGCGGTCAGTCTGAATTGCCTAACGTTAAATAAAGGGGTGACAGAAAAAACAGGTTATAGTAATGTAATATCTGTTGTTGCACAAAGGATGCTAAATGAGCTGCTAGATAGCCATCTAGGTATAGCCAACAAGCGACTGATTCCGACAGTAGCCTAACTGACGTTACATGGAATGTCCGAATCTTGGTGTCATGCTGGCAAGCACAACATATCGACTTTAACATAAGTTTAGCAAACGTTAGCTAAATTACAAAATTTGGATACAGCTTGTTAGCTAGATATTTACTCACTCGTCGCTTAGTTGCCCTCCTGGACCCCTTGGTTGTGGATAGTTCTTCCAGTTAATCCTCCTATTGCTACATAAGAAGTTGGTAAGTACTGCAGGATGTAGCAAGGGTTCGAAGTTGTTATTGGCAGTGATGCAAACTCTGTGTTCGGTTTCTGCCAACAGCCGTTGCCCTCGATCCCATTCGCGGCAGCAAAGGCTCTCCGTCTCTGTAGGCATGGGTTCACAGTTCCCACACTGGCACCAATTTATATTCCCACTTCTCTGCTCTCTGTTAGCTTCGGCTGCTTCGTCCTCCGCTCTCTGTCTCTCTCGCTCATGTAATTCTTCCTCTGTAAATTCCGGTTCAAAACTGTACGGTTGTATATCTTCATCAAAATCGAAAAGCTCGTCCTCTAACTCTGCAAACTCAGAGCTGTCCGCCATATCTCTCAGGCTATAGTCGTCGGCCAAGATAGGCCACGTGATATTTGTACGCTAACGTTACCGTATTTTCGTGGTAATGTCGTGTGGATGCCTGGACGGGTGCCCGCCCATAAACCAGTCTCTGCGTACAAGGGTGGAGTTTGAGCGCCCGTTACCTTCTGGGAAACACTGGCTGGAGATTCAAGCAAAACACGTCCAGTGACGTCACTGGACGTGTTTGTCCTTTGAAGTTTTGCCGCCATATTTCCCATAAATAGGAAACGGCTGCACTGACGGTGATTTATATATCCATGATATATTGATATATCCAAATAATCTCAACTGAAACAAGCGTGACTGTGCTCCTTTAAGAACTGTTTTGGGAAACGCGTGTTACAAATTAGAGTCTTCGTAGAATCTAGCTTGTAGAAATTGCACTTAACCCTAAGATTGATCGTTATCGGGAAACGCAGCCCTGGTCTGTCAGCAGAAGCTGTCAAAGACGCCTTACTTTGCTCTTAAAGATATGATGGAAAATCGATCAGAAAGATGAAAATCGGCAAGAAAACTCCCAGCGATCACCAGTGATGACCGCCGTAATTTCCCTTCATCCTCTCTGTTTGGTTGTCATGACTCATAAGGTGAAAGGTCATGTTTTGGGTTCTTTGGCCAGAAGTTAAGAACAAAGTAACAGTGGTGTTGCAAATTGCTGCCATCTGGCACCATGCACTTTACATTTGAACACTTTACTTCAACATGCTGCTGCCTGGCTCAGATGCAGAATGTAATATGACTCTGCAACATTGTATTTAATGAATGTCATCCTAATTGCCTAATGCCTTAAAGTGCTGTCCACCGGTTATTTACTAGCATTCCTCATCCAGTCAGAGGGGAGGAGTGAGTTTGTTGAATCAAAGTAGAGCATCTGTTACCTCCGCACGTTTTTCTGAGATACACGCCCAATGTTGTGCTGACACTGGAGACTTTGCACGTATAGAGCCGTGTCCCTGTGCTCTTATAGAGCCGTGTCCCTGTGCTCTTATAGAGCCATGTCCCTGTGCTCTTATAGAGCCATGTCCCTGTGCTCGTATAGAGCCATGACCCTGTGCTCGTATAGAGCCATGTCCCTGTGCTCGTATAGAGCCATGTCCCTGTGCTCTTATAGAGCCATGTCCCTGTGCTCGTATAGAGCCATGACCCTGTGCTCGTATAGAGCCATGTCCCTGTGCTCGTATAGAGCCATGTCCCTGTGCTCTTATAGAGCCATGTCCCTGTGCTCTTATAGAGCCATGTCCCTGTGCTCGTATAGAGCCATGTCCCTGTGCTCTTATAGAGCCGTGTCCCTGTGCTCTTATAGAGCCATGTCCCTGTGCTCGTATAGAGCCATGACCCTGTGCTCGTATAGAGCCATGTCCCTGTGCTCGTATAGAGCCATGTCCCTGTGCTCTTATAGAGCCATGTCCCTGTGCTCTTATAGAGCCATGTCCCTGTGCTCTTATAGAGCCATGTCCCTGTGCTCGTATAGAGCCATGTCCCTGTGCTCTTATAGAGCCGTGTCCCTGTGCTCTTATAGAGCCGTGTCCCTGTGCTCTTATAGAGCCATGTCCCTGTGCTCTTATAGAGCCGTGTCCCTGTGCTCTTATAGAGCCATGTCCCTGTGCTCTTATAGAGCCGTGTCCCTGTGCTCGTATAGAGCCATGACCCTATGCTCTTATAGAGCCATGTCCCTGTGCTCTTACAGAGCCGTGTCCCTGTGCTCTTATAGAGCCATGTCCCTGTGCTCGTATAGAGTCATGTCCCTGTGCTCGTATAGAGCCATGTCCCTGTGCTCGTATAGAGCCATGACCCTGTGCTCGTATAGAGCCATGTCCCTGTGCTCTTATAGAGCCATGTCCCTGTGCTCGTATAGAGCCATGTCCCTGTGCTCTTACAGAGTCATGTCCCTGTGCTCGTATAGAGCCATGTCCCTGTGCTCTTACAGGGTCATGACCCTGTGCTCGTATAGAGCCATGTCCCTGTGCTCTTATAGAGCCGTGTCCCTGTGCTCTTATAGAGCCGTGTCCCTGTGCTCTTATAGAGCCATGTCCCTGTGCTCTTATAGAGCCATGTCCCTGTGCTCGTATAGAGCCATGTCCCTGTGCTCGTATAGAGCCGTGACCCGGTGCTCGTATAGAGCCATGTCCCTGTGCTCTTATAGAGCCATGTCCCTGTGCTCGTATAGAGCCATGTCCCTGTGCTCTTACAGAGTCATGTCCCTGTGCTCGTATAGAGCCATGACCCTGTGCTCTTATAGAGCCATGTCCCTGTGCTCGTATAGAGCCGTGACCCGGTGCTCGTATAGAGCCATGTCCCTGTGCTCTTATAGAGCCATGTCCCTGTGCTCGTATAGAGACATGTCCCTGTGCTCTTACAGAGTCATGTCCCTGTGCTCGTCTAGAGTCATGTCCCTGTGCTCTTATAGAGCCATGTCCCTGTGCTCGTATAGAGCCATGTCCCTGTGCTCTTATAGAGCCATGACCCTGTGCTCTTTTAGAGCCATGTCCCTGTGCTCTTATAGAGCCATGTCCCTGTGCTCTTATAGAGCCATGTCCCTGTGCTCGTATAGAGCCATGACCCTGTGCTCTTATAGAGCCATGTCCCTGTGCTCGTATAGAGCCATGACCCTGTGCTCTTATAGAGCCATGTCCCTGTGCTCGTATAGAGCCATGACCCTGTGCTCGTATAGAGTCATGTCCCTGTGCTCTTATAGAGTCATGTCCCTGTGCTCTTATAGAGCCATGTCCCTGTGCTCGTATAGAGCCATGTCCCTGTGCTCTTACAGAGCCATGTCCCTGTGCTCTTATAGAGCCATGACCCTGTGCTCTTATAGAGCCATGTCCCTGTGCTCGTATAGAGTCATGTCCCTGTGCTCTTTTAGAGCCATGTCCCTGTGCTCGTATAGAGCCATGACCCTGTGCTCGTATAGAGTCATGTCCCTGTGCTCTTATAGAGTCATGTCCCTGTGCTCTTATAGAGCCATGTCCCTGTGCTCGTATAGAGCCATGTCCCTGTGCTCTTACAGAGCCATGTCCCTGTGCTCTTATAGAGCCATGACCCTGTGCTCTTATAGAGCCATGTCCCTGTGCTCGTATAGAGTCATGTCCCTGTGCTCTTATAGAGCCATGTCCCTGTGCTCGTATAGAGCCATGTCCCTGTGCTCTTATAGAGCCATGACCCTGTGCTCTTACAGAGTCATGTCCCTGTGCTCGTATAGAGTCATGTCCCTGTGCTCTTATAGAGCCATGTCCCTGTGCTCGTATAGAGCCATGTCCCTGTGCTCTTACAGAGCCATGTCCCTGTGCTCTTATAGAGCCATGACCCTGTGCTCTTATAGAGCCATGTCCCTGTGCTCGTATAGAGTCATGTCCCTTACAGTGTCCGGATGGCAGTTAAGCCCTGTGCTGGGGGCCTCCTGTGGGACAGGAGAGCTCTGCGGATGTGCGGGAAGGGAGACCTGCACATGGTAATTGCTCTGCTGATAGTGCTGCTTTCACCCTGCTGGACACAGCCTGGGGAACCCGGGATATCACGCATGAGCACCGAAGCGACTGGCAGAAACCAGACGTGCCTTCTGTTTGTCTGGGGGTTGGAGGAGAATGGCAGGAAATGTCAAGGCTACCACTGCCAAGTGTGCTATCGCGCAACCGTTTCTGAAAGAGCACATTAAACTTCTTCAGCACCTTAATATTCTGACGTAAGGTGAAAAGAGACAATATTCGTCTAAGTGATCCGTTTAGATAGACAGCATTTTGAAAGTTTCCACTTCAGGGGAAAAAATGTATCTCGTCCTCTGAAAATTCATTTATTAATAATTTACAATGATAATTTACAGTGTATTATTATTATTATTACTGTTATCTATGTTAATTCAATATGACCTCACATAATCACATTTTTTTTGCAGATACAAAAATTTCTCATGTTTGCAGCTCATGTCTTGCTCCACATGGGAATTAAAGGATAAGTTCGCTATTTTGGACCTTGGACCCTATTTGCGGTCTGTCTTCCATGAACCTGACACATTGAGTCCATATTTTCGCTGATCGGTCCAGTATTGAGCTAGCTACAGATTTCCTGTAGGCTCTCACTGGGCTACAATAGAAGTCAACGGGGCAATTAGAAATGTTATGGAAAAACAACGATAAATGTGCTTTCATGTACAATAAATGAGACGGGAAGCTCAGGGTGTATTGTTACCGGTCTCAGTATGCTCTCCTGTGAAATGTATCTCAATCCGAACATTTTTACGTGCTTGGCATGGCTTGGAAGTAAGCATTTCTCTGTTGCTTGTTTTCGCTGCTCCCGCGGAGTACTATGTGTCGGGGGTGGGGGAGCGGGAAGGTGTGCCGACCGTTTACGAAACTATCTATGTGAGCAGTCTGCGTTTGTTTACCTGCAGCAACGTAGGCTACAATTTCCACAAAAAACATGGATGATGGATGACTATAATGATTACGAAGACGAAGAATTCGATTTTGACTTTGACGTTACTGGCTACAGATTTGAGCCAGAATACACGGACACGGAACTACAAGAGATGGATGATAAGAGAGCAAGAGAAGAGAGAGAGGCTGAAGTTGCGCAGGTAATGTAAATTATTACAAATGATGATTACAAACACTGCGTTACAAATAGTTCTGCTGTAGGCTACTAGCTAGTAAACTCCAACGGGAGGTCAGGATTTGTGATCAACTGCTTTTCAAGCGGCCTCTCTACAACGTAGCTAGACTGCGGAAGTTTACAGTGCGAGGTAGTGCGGTCGGAGAAATAGTTCTGTTTCAAATGGAACTGTTGTTTCAACGTTCGGTTTGCGTTTGCGATCGCCTACATTTCACAGGAGAGCATACTGAGACCGTAAGAATACACACTGAGCTATAAAAGCACATTTATCGTTGTTTTTCCATAACATTTCTAATTGCCCCGTTGACTTCTATTGTAGCCCAGTGAGAGCCTACAGGAAATCTGTAGCTAGCTCAATACTGGACCGATCAGCGAAAATATGGACTCAATGTGTCAGGTTCATGGAAGACAGACCGCAAATAGGGTCCAAGGTCCAAAATAGCGAACTTATCCTTTAAACCTGCAATCTAATGACGAGGCCATGCTGTGTCTCCTGCCAGACTGTTTCAACCAAAAAGCATCAATCCAATCATACAAATGTTTTGTTTCACATGTCACGCTCGCACTATGGTTTACCTTATAGGGTTTAAAAAGCGCTTGTTTTTCATGTTCCAGAGTGTCTGAGATAATCAGGCCTGGGTGTTATCAGGTGACTGTAGCTATAATCACATGACATCTTCCCTGGACTACTGGCAGTTTGGCTTTATTTGGAGGTGAGCCTCAGGATCAGGCGTTATGTCCAGCAACATTGCATGGACAAGCAGATCATCACGAAACGGGCTCGTCGTTCTTGCATCTCATGTTAACGTCCAGTGGACATCCACATTAGACGGTGTGTATCTGCCAACCTTGACCGAACCCATAGATGATCTTTAAAATATTGTTAAATGTCAAATGATGTTGTCTAACTCAACCCTAAATCATAATTAAGAGTGATATAAACAACGTACAGAGGCGATGTCCAGATGCAACGTCTTACAAACTTTCATTATAGCTATTCAGGGCACGTCCCACAGACAACACAACTGATGTCGCCGATGTTCCACAGACGACAAATGGAGGTTATTTTGCTCATTGGGTTACTTTACGAGCTCAGAGGTTTCTTAGACAGGGGAAGTATTGCTGGACAGGCCTCCAAAGAAAAACCAAAGCTTGGTAACATTGATACATTGGTATCGTGAAATCAATTGTTGAAATGTGCAGGGATGAATATTTATTTGTCCAAAGAATATTTTACTCTCATGTAGACCCCAGGGTCTACGCCCCCTAGTGGCGTAGACCCTGGGCTCTACATCAAAACATCCTACTGTAGCACGTCAGAAAGGGTGGTATCATATTGTATCTTCATCAGCGCTAGTTGAGCTATTATCAGGCAAAATATTAAGTTTCTACATGCCACCATTCTTCTGTATTTCATAAAAGTATCTCAACCACTCAACAGTGTGATCTACATGAGAGCGAATCAGCTTGAAGATACTTAGTTGTTTACAGTTCTTCTTTCACCACCAAATACTATATACGTATACTATCACAGTAACAATAAAAAAACACACAAGGTCCTGTAAATGAATCTTATTTTGTTTGCAAACTTATTAGAGTGAATTTCGGTTGTCATCACATAATTTCCTTCTGCTATGAAAATCTCTAATAAAGTATGGAATAAAGTCATAACCATACCTACATTCTTAAAGCCAGACATGTCCTTTCTAAGATTCTGTAGTTATTTTCTGCCTTTCCTGTCTATATGTGGTGTACAGTGTAAATTTCAACATGGGCTAAATCTCAAAAACACGTCTGCTTAACAGTACGCAATTCAAATTGGCAATAGTATTATCTTTTTTTTTTTATCATTGTTTCTGATTTTTTCTAGTTCTTTCTCCAAATTTGGTAGCCAATTGCACCCCATGCATTCCCATTTTACACAAGAGACTGATTTAAAGTAAAATTATATTAAATTTCAATGCAGATGATTTGCTTGGGAGCCTGCAGTGCTCAAATGAAAGAACACTGACTTAGAATTTTGAAAAAAACATTCCAAAAAACCTACTCCTCAAAGGGTTAAAGCTCGGGATATTATGAAGGCAACGAAGAAAAAAATCATCCTCTGAATATTAATAGGGGGATGCCCATTTTACACAAGAGACATATAAGAGACTGATTTTAAATAAAATCTGATTAATTTACAATAAAATTTCAATGCAGACGATTTGCTTGGGAGCCTGCAGTACTCAAATTACAGTGATGATGATCCACGTTAATGAGAAACACGTAGTTGTAATATGTAATTCCTACTGCTTACTCACACACAATTTGTAGTGATCTGTTGATTATTGGCAAAGCCCTCCTCAGTAGAGCGAAAAAAGACCGGCATCTGCTAAGGTTGTGAAAAACGAGACTCCATTTCAGAACTTAAAGCAGATAAGCCTTGTCAATCACATGCAGCCAAACTCGCACAGCAGTACTCTGAGCGGGTGGAGGGTACTCTGTCTAGACTACAATAAGATCAATAAACGAAAGGCATGTTCACCTGTGCTCAGAATATTAAAGAGATCTTTATTTACTGTGATTATCAAGTGCTTCCTTTGTCTATCAAAACCATGGAGAATAACATAACATTAAATTAATTACACAAAGGCATGGTTGTTCTAGAAGCTCTGTTCTCTCCAAGGCATGTGAAGATTCATTTAATCAATTAAAGACCACAATTTATTTATTTATAAATCTATGGCTGATTGAATGTGGGCCTAAGGCTAATGAGCTATTTGTTGCTGGTTTTATGACATTAATACACGTTGTTTCTTTGCTTTGCACAACAGTCTCAGAGAGAGCAGAACAGAGGTGTACCAGTATTGTTAACACATGCAGTTGAATGAGACCAGGCTGAACGTTACTAACCCTTTAAGGTGTAAGATTGCAAATGTATGATTAGAATTGAACATTCTAATGCTGATGTAACAATCAATGGTAATGGTGTCCTTGTGCCGTTTTGGATCTGTGTCCATGTCCATCATTAAAATCCAGACAGGCACCACAGTTACTGATCCATTGCCTTATGAATCCCAAAATTGAACCCCCTTCCAAGCATGGGCAGATAATTTACCGATGTTAGCTTTTCTTATGCCAGCCCAATAACCTGTATAGCCATAGTGGGATGGACAAGTCAATGTACATCACCGAGTGTTGGCCATCATATTACCCAGCATGCCAATGGCCTCCACTGGATCGCACTGTTAAAAAGAAACCCTGGTCAGCTCAAGAAAACCAGGTGTTATCGTTTAGCATGGCGGTGCAGTGGATAGCACTGTCGCCTCACAGCAAGAAGGTACCGAGTTGGAATCCCAGCAGAGGGCCATTCTGTGTGGAGTTTGTATGGTCTCCCCATGCAGGTTGGGCTAACTGGAGACTCCCATAGGTATGAGAGTATGAGAGTGTGTGAGTGAATGGTGTGTGTACGCCCTGCGATGGATTGGCTACCTGTCCAGGGTGTATTCCTGCCTCTCTGCATTCTGAGATAGGCTCCAACTCCCCCCCCCCCCCCCCCCCCCCCCCCACCCCCATCCCCCCGTGACCCTGACCAGGAATAAGCGGGTTAGATGATGGATGGATGCAGGTGATAAAAGTAGAATTAAGAGGGAGCCATGGAATCCGCTCCTTATGTTCTGGATTACAGTGTACTTACAGCCTCGCTCTTCAGAACGACACAAAAAAGGGAGGGGGAGCCGTCCTCAGAGCTCCGCCTAGGCGCACCGCTCTACAACCCCTCAAGCTTGCCCTATGCTGGACTGTGGCATTGCAGAGGTTTCTGGGATAGCCACAGCCGGTTTGTTGCTGTGTCACTCCGTCTCCGTGAATACGGACCGCACGCCCGTGAAATAGGACGCTGCCCCTCATTGGAGAAACACTGAGGCATCTCAGGGCCTCCCGGGCACCAGCAATGGCCTACTTCCACCCGCAGCCTACTTAGAAACTAAAAAAAAAATAAAAAATACAAAATTTAAACGCTGTGTGGGAATGTTGGGAAATAGCACCCTCTCCCAGAACCTACTCAGGAGAAGAGAGGATTTCAATTAAAGAGCGGTGAACTCCTCCTTAAAATAGACCCTGACTGGGGTCGAGAGCCGCAGCTGGATCGCTTAGGCTGGCCCAGTGTTTTCCTGTCACTCTGCGTGCTGAGATACATGCCTGTTATTTGTGGAGAGTAGTGGGCGCGGCATGGTTGAATTGCCCAGGGGGTTTTGGGTGTAAATCCCAGGTGGAACGCTGCTGTTGCCCACCTGAACACCCAGCTATAGCAATGGATGATGCAGCATGTGCGCTATGGCACTATGCTAGTTTCGCTAGATTAAGGGTGCCTGTGAAGGACATAAATAATAAAATGGTAATGAGAGTTCTGAGGCAGTAGGTTTGGCAGGTGTGAAAACAGGTATTGTTCCTCCAGTAGCATGCCATAGCATGAGCATTGTGCCAGAGAGCAATCATCTCTGTACAAGTCTGGGTATAGCGTGGTGTGCTGCCTTTCCAGACTTTTGCTGTTTTTTTCCACAACAGTGGGCTTAGTAATGGTTTTCTCCAATGCGGTAATGAGGACAGCACTGTGGATCCTAACACATCATAAAATATTTCTGTGCTGAGGAAGATCTGAAGGTCAGCATGATGAGTGGCTTGCATGCAGATGCTTCTGTTTTCCTCATTTTGCACAGATATAAGCAGCAGCCGGATCGATGTAAACAAACTGCAGGATCCAGCACATGCGTGTGTGTGTGTGCGTGTGTGCACACACACACGCATGCAAGCAAACACACACACACACACACACACACACACACACACACACACACACATATGCACATACACACCTTATTACAAGCCCAACTATCATCTGAAGGGCAGGGTCAAAGACACTTGCCCGGAGGCTGCTGAAGCAGGTTTTCAGATAAGAGGCGCACCTGATTTGGGTGGCAGAGCACGAATATTCGCTCTTAACTGGAATCACAAAGAGGGGCTCTTACTGAGCATCCACTTCAGTATTTAAAGAGCTCTTCAGACTGCGTATTAATGAACGGATTTAATTGTGTTCTGATAAACAAAGCCACAAGCACTGTTGAGAGGGGCACATATCTTTATTTACATAAATAGTTTTCCTGCTTTGACATTGGCACACAACTACAAATAAAAAAACACTTCTTGTAAATATTAAAAGCAACAGTGCCATTACAGAATGATGCCCATATATCAGAATTTATTGTTTCGGTGTTAAAATGTTTAATCTACACACGCTCTACCACATTGGTGTTGTGATGTTTAATCTACAAAATACTCTACCAAGTTGGTGTAATGATGTTTAATCTACACACTCTAGTGTGTTGGTTTTATGATGTGAAATTGACACACTATTGCGTTAGTGTTATGCTAGTTAATCTACACACACTCTACCGTGTTGGTGTTATGATATTTAATCTACACACACTCTACCACGTTGGTGGTATTATGGGCGAGGTAATCCTGAGCGAGACAGAGGGCGAGATTGAGGGCAGAAGCCACACCTCACTCACATTGTGGTTCTCCGGGTTTCTCAGGCTGTGTACTGCCTGGCAAACCAGCTCCTGTAATTACTCTTCTCATAAAGATAAAGCTATCAAAAAAATCTATGACAGCCTCTACGACTTTCCTTAAAAGGAAATGGGTCTTTACAGGAAAAATGCGTTCTTCCTAAAGGGATAACTCAAGGAGAAGTGATAATGGTTCTGTCCCCTCGCCTTTGTTCTCCTCACTTTTCTGGTGTTAGACGAGATTAAGACATCCACTGGAAACATAATTTTTAGAGCAGTGCTTGTGAAAAGGGCTGGGAAGCCCATTCATTTCATCGCATTGTACAGGGATTGAAAAGGCTAAGGGGAAAGAGCACAAAAGAGCTGCTCTTTTCAGAGAGCTGCCTTACCCAGTTCAGCTGCCCATTGTTCCCCTGTCTGGCTGAGTAGGGCCTAGTTACACAGAACCAAGCCTATCAAAGCTAATGAGTCTCCATCATGGCCCAGTTACACAGAACCAAGCCTATCACAGCCAATGAGTCTCCATCATGGCCCAGTTACACAGAACCAAGCCTGTCACAGCCAATGAGTCTTTATCATGGCCCAGATACACAGGACCAAGCCATTCAAAGCCAATGAGTCTCCATCATGGCCCAGATACACAGAACCAAGCCTATCACAGCTAATGAGTCTCCATCATGGCCCAGATACACAGAACCAAGCCCATCAAAGCCAATGACTCTCAATCACGGCCCAGATACACAGAAGCAAGCCTATCACAGCCAGTGAGTCTCCATCATGGCCCAGATACACAGAACCAAGCCTATCAAAGCCAGTGGGACTCCATCATGGTCCAGTTACACAGAACCAAGCCTATCAAAGCCAGTGAGTCTCCATCATGGCCCAGATACACAGAACCAAACCTATCAAAGCTAATGAGTGTCCATCATGGCCCAGTTACACAGAACCAAGCCTATCACAGCCAGTGAGTCTCCATCATGGCCCAGTTATACAGAACAAAGCCTATCACAGCCAGTGAGTTTTCATCATGGTCCAGTTACACAGAACCAAGCCTATCAAAGCCAATGAATCTCCATCATGGCCCAGTTACACAGAACCAAGCCTATCAAAGCCAGTGAGTCTTCATCATGGTCCAGTTGCACAGAACCAAGCCTATCAAAGCCAGTGAGTCTTCAACATGGCCCAGATACACAGAACCAAGCCTATCAAAGCCAGTGAGTCTCCATCATGGCCCAGTTACATAGAACCAAGCCTATCACAGCCAGTGAGTCACCCTGACATTACCGCAGTCTTTCTGCCTTGCATGGATAGCTCCCTCCCTCAATTGATTAACTGACTGTCAACATACTGCTCCGGAACTCTCTGGAACTAGACTAATTGTTTAAACAGAAACCTGGAAGGAATATATAATGTAAAGCATCTCCTGCACAATAGATTGTGTCTAATCAGCAAGGGCTGTGGTGTTTGGTATCCACCAATCAGGTAGCCCGGCCGGTCCTCTGTTGATTGCACCACAGACACCTTCAGAATTGAACATACCACTTGGAAGAAAGAAAGTTATTATTTACAGCTGAATTATACAACATAACAAGCAATTTATCTTGCTCAGTATTAGTCGAGGTATATTGTATAATGAATTTGCCCCCTCTGAACAGGGCCAGTCTTGAAAAGCAAAATGTCTCAGAGGATCCTGTGTAATTTATGTTTTTTTTGTAAATCGGTTGTGGAGGAGAGCTCTTGGGAGTGTTAAGGATGCTCTGTCTCAGTTGTTAATACAGTCATGGTTTTTTAAAGACTGATAATGGAAAATAAGCGGTCAGGGATGCATATTATCAACAAGCACTGGTGCAGTAGATGCGAAGGCTCACTAATTAGCAGCAGGGCCTCAGGAAGCCCCATGTTAAATTAAATTTAATTTCAGGGAAAGCCGTGATAATTTGCTGGCAGTTTAGGGAGCTTAAGGAGCTGGACGTTTTTTTTTTTCTCTCTGCGAAGCTCTGTGAGAACGCATTCAAATACAAATCCATTTACCATGTGAACATGGATTTAGTCATCCTTATCCATATCCACATGGGTTTAGTCATCCTTATCCATATCCACATGGGTTTAGTCATCCTTATCCATATCCACATGGGTTTAGTCATTCGTATTCATATCTGTATGGGTTTAGTCATCCTTATCCATATCCGCATGGGTTTAGTCATCCTTATCCATATCCGCATGGGTTTAGTCATCCTTATCCATATCCACATGGGTTTAGTCATTCTTATTCATATCTGTATGGGTTTAGTCATCCTTATCCATATCCACATGGGGTTAGTCATTCGTATTCATATCTGTATGGGTTTAGTCATCCTTATCCATATCCGCATGGGTTTAGTCATCCTTATCCATATCCGCATGGGTTTAGTCATCCTTATCCATATCCACATGGGTTTAGTCATTCTTATTCATATCTGTATGGGTTTAGTCATCCTTATCCATATCCACATGGGTTTAGTCATTCGTATTCATATCTGTATGGGTTTAGTCATCCTTATCCATATCCGCATGGGTTTAGTCATCCTTATCCATATCCGCATGGGTTTAGTCATCCTTATCCATATCCACATGGGTTTAGTCATTCTTATTCATATCCGTATGGGGTTAGTCATCCTTATCCATATCCGCATGGGTTTAGTCATCCTTATCCATATCCGCATGGGTTTAGTCATCCTTATCCATATCCGCATGGGTTTAGTCATCTTTATCCATATCCGCATGGGTTTAGTCATCCTTATCCATATCCGCATGGGTTTAGTCATCCTTATCCATATCTGCATGGGTTTAGTAATCCTTATCCATATCCACATGCATGTTCTTGGGTGCAGCATGAACACAAATATATATATAATATATGATCATGGGCTGAATCATGAGTGATGATAATATCCCTCTAGTGTTTAGGCAAATTAATTGAAAATTACTTCTGATTTCAAGATGAATCAACTGTAAAGTAAAAAACTTAAAGCAGAATCACATGGCTGAACTGGCAGATTTTTGTTAAAACCGCTCCATTCTTCTCATTTTTTTTAGTAGTTTTGTTGGAGATATTATGTTTCATATCATTTTAATCTATTTCAGGTGTGCTGGTTTTAAGTTAACATGTCAGCTTTCAAATAAAATTAATGTTTAGTTTTTTTTTATTTATTATTAATAAAACTTTGCTGCCCAACCCAGGGATGTATATCAATTCCCATCTCAATCTGGCATGTCCAGTTCGGGAGAGCTGGGGCATCCACATTGGTTTTCCAACAGGTGCTTCTTTTGCCATGTTTCAAAATGTTGATCATGTTCTGGCATGTTTTAAAATAAATGATTGGTTATTTAGGAGCTACTGATGCATTGTGTGGACTGGTGCCTTTACCTAAGCTCACCATGAGCCAGGTCACGCAACAAAAAATACCTCCTTCCAATTTTTTACATTTTCCAGCAGTTTCTGATCCTCTGTCATTTGCAGTGTGTGTTGCTTGCATGAAATTTAATGGCAGTAATTTACTTGATACTAAGCCAGTTAGCTAGCAAACAACATCCTGACTGTATGTCAACAATTTCATTATAAAGCTCTATCAATTAGATTTATGTACTAATGTTAACGTAACATTATTTCTCTCTTTTAAATTATACATCACATATACATATGTAAAGTGTTGACCACCAATCCATAACTGTTGTGATTCAACAATAGATTAGACAATTACACCCTAGATTTTCATAACAAAGTGGATCACATCCAGACACTGCACAAGTGACTGAAATAAATATAGATATTACAGAAAGTGCATAAGTACTTAAAGCCACGCTCTTAGAACTCATTTTGTAGAAAACTGGGGGGAAAAATAGGTATGGGAAATTAGGTTGCTATGGAAATTCTAATATTTGGATGTGAGAAAGCATTGCATTGAATTGCCTCTCCTCAACCATTTCCATGAACCTTCTGGTTGAAATATCTAAAGAGCGCATGTACAGGGGGGGTGAGGAGCTGAGCTGGGAGCTGTCCTTGTTGGACTGCAGCTGGGGCCTCCTGCAGTAGCGTGCCTGCAGATCGAGCGGTCTGCACAGCCAGAGCTGCAGCTGGTGTGAGGGTTGTGTTAAGGTTACCAATAAGGCGACCAATAAGGATTCTAAAAGCATATCTAGAAAGATACGCCACAAAACGCGGAGGTAGCCGCACCAAAGGAGAGGAAAACAAAAGAACGGGAGCATAAGGTCCCTGGCAGAAGCCAAATCAAAGCAACCTCAAAAGGAGGCGAGTCTCGATAAACAGCTAGAATGAATAACAAAAAAATACCTCACGCACTAAATAATTAGGCATAACAGGAGGTAGAGAAACAAAGCAAAAACTTGATAAAACGAGTGAAGGAAAAGAACAGAAAAGAATACCTGTTATCCAGTGCTCTTGTGGCGAAAGAGCTGACACAAAAGGTAACAGGTAATAAGAAAAAAGGATAAAGAGAAAGATTGGAAATAAAATAGAAAACCAATCTAATCCTATTTCTCTAACCGGACTTGCTGCGTTTCTTATTTGTACGAACCAGAAATGCAGCGACCAAATTTCCTATACCTTACCGACTTCGTTGTCAACATAGCAAAGGCAATATCGAAGTGAGGAAATGCAGAAGTCCTGTGGTATTTATAGCCGGCAGGAAATGCAAAACAGGTGTAGGGAATAATTGTCGGGCAAGATACAAACACCGGAACGGAGACTGAAAAAATCCTGACGACGCCAAAAAGGAAACCAAAATGTAGAACCGCAAAGGCTGCAAATAACCATGACAGCTGGGTCCTCCTGCAGTAGCGTGCCTGCAGATCGAGCAGTCTGCACAGCCAGGACTGAGAAACTGTGGGAGATGACCCTGGTGCTGATCATTCCTATCACTACTCTGCTGTCCTCCAGCTTGATTCAGGCAGGATGTTTAGTCTGGGTCATGTGATGGACAAACAGCATCGGCGATGACAGCCGTAACACAAACCAGGGTAGCTTTGCTAGGACTACAGTAACATATATATATAACAGCATATTTCTAACATATAATTAACATATAACAGCATATTTAATTTTACTATTGCTATTCTTTAAGCAAAACATTCATTTACATTTTGGCAGTAAGCACATAATCTTACCCAGATCGATTTACACAGATTACATTTTTAGATACAATCCATTTGTACAGCTGGATATTTACTGAAGCAATTCAGATTAAGTGCCGTGCTCACAAGGCTTGAGTTACAAGGCCAGTTCCCTAACCACAACATAACACTGCCGCCCCTCTTACCAGAAAAATAAGTTCCAGTGCATGTTTTCACACCTGCTGTACGTATTCACTATGTTTACAGTAATATCAGCCACAGTGGTGATGTCGGCCACAGTGAGATATGTGGAAGACAATTACTGGTGGGTTGTATGGGACTTGAGCCCAAACTGGGAAAAGCATTTCATTTGTTGTTGAGAGTTACAGAGAGATAAGAGTAACATCATTTGTCAACATTGCAATGGTTTCTGTGAAAGAGAATTTTCTCTGAAACATAGACCCAATTCTCCATAAAACAACAGCAGAAAAATGCTTCAGAATAATTCCAGCCATCTCAAAGTAACTATGTACATTGTAGACCTAAATACCATTGCATACTCCTCAGATATAGTTTAAAAAGGAACTTGCAAAAAACTTTGTTCTCCATCCTGCGTTTCTCATTACTTTTTAGTCTGGTCTTTTCCTTCACAGGCAGATAAAAGACTAGATTTGCTTTAATCCCAGTGGAGGAAGACAGAAATTAGACTTCCACCCAGATGGAATAACACCTGGAATAGATTGCTTTATTTCAGTTCTGTCATTAGCCTCTCCTCACCATGCTTTTGAGATTTCGTGTGGAGTGTGGGGAAAGTTACTCTCACTGTGTGTCCTGCTAAAAATCCTTCATTAAGCAGAGTCCTGTTCTTTAGAGGGTGCTGGTACAGTGCACAGTCATGACGGCCCACAATCCTTTGGGCTCAGATAACGCTAGCTCCTCATACACCAAATGTTTCCTTAAAACAGCCATGGGCAAACTACCGGGCTGTTAAAGAGTGATTTTCAGCTCTGAGTAAAGGCTGACAAAGAGTGCTCATCTCAGAACACATAGTGTAATATAACAAACAATCCTTCCACAAAAGGAAATAAAAGCAGCACTCCACTACAAACAGACATTTTGTATATTCACATTGAATATTTTATTTGTATTTTTGATGATTAAAAAAAAAACTGAGGCACATCACATGAAATATTATAGTGGACTATGCATAGAATTGTGTGGTATCTAGCCAGCTAAATTTAAATTTGTTCGTATTATTAATGATCAAGTTATTTAAAATATTTCCGTTCAGGCCACAGACCAACAGTCCTATGTGAAACTGAGCACATGAACTACACTGTAAGTAACAAAATGTAATCTCATATCTGGATTCCATGCGATGTGTATTCTCTTTTAATTCAAGTAAAAGTAAATAGGCTTTGGGTTGGATCAAATCTAGTGGGAAAGGTTAAATCGTTAAGCCATAGTTTTTACACTGTTTCATGACAAATGGTTGTAATGTCATTGTAATGTAGTTAGAGCGAGTGTGTTGGATCGGTATATGACACCGCCCCTATAAAGACCGACTGAGTGGTTTTGATTGGAGCTTTGCATTACAATCCCAGTTCTGTGACCATTATCCTACACCGCTGCCCTACAGTCCTACAGCTTAGCCTCAACCTCTGCAACATCCCGTGAGTATAGTTTTATGGCAAAGCTCCAGTTGTTGAGATAAACGTTTTATTTTTGTTCTTGTCATCAGTTCCTGTTTTGAACTGTGACAAATGCAATTTAGTTGATCTGAGGGCCTCCCTACTAAGCAGGCTCACCATCATTCAGTTAATGAAGACTTCAACTGCCAAAGGAAATAAATAAATTGTGTAGCTGAACCCCAACTTGAATACAATGCATGGAAATGTAATCCTTTTCTTTCTCATAAACAATCATAGGGCTAGATAGATGCTAGGGAGATGGTCCTGACCAAGTTTCTGATTGTGCACCGGCTGGTGGGCAAGATGAATGCACACGTATCTTTTTAGCAAATCAAAGTGGTCCAGCCACTGCAAAGGTATTATGTTCAATCTCTGTGGAGGCTAACAAAAGTGGCTGCTTTATGTATAGGTTTATGGCCATGTATAAACCTCATTAAATGTCCCTGAATGGCAGGATACCACAGGGGCGATCTATGTGTGCACACAGGGTAAGCTTCTCAACCCACATAAAAACAACTGCACTTACATTTTAGGCATTCTGCTAATTATCTTATACAGAGCCATTTATACAGCTTACATACTTTACATACAATCAGTTTATATAGCTGCATATTTAGTGAAGCAATTCAGGTAAGCACATTGCTGGAGAAATTACTGAAATTACAGATACGTTTAATGGGACCCTAATGTATCCATTTGCAGCAGGTCCACATTCTCTATAAACCCCTCTGGTCTGGTGAATAAACACCATTTGAAGAACACGCTGTCTACACTATGTGACCTGCTGCAAATGGAGACATTATGGCCCCATTAAACGTGTCTGTAATTTCAGTAATTTCTCCAGCAATGTGCTTAACCTGAATTGCTTCAGTAAATATTCAGCAGTATAAGTGGATTACATGTAAAGTATGTAAACTATAATATTTCTGTCCATTTTGTTTGTCCTGTTTTATATGTAAAAATATTTTTTAAAAACCATCAAACACTCGTGTGAATTTGTTACTGAGAGTTGTTTCCCCCTCATGCCCTGACAGTTACTCTCTTCAAGTTAAAAAAAATAAAATAAATAAATGAACCTTTATTATTAGTTCTGTAAATACCTGAATGAATTTAGGCATGAATAGAACCATGATTTGCTTAACCTTGCATTCAGCTTTGCAATAACCAGCATTGATTCTGCAAGTACATGTTTTAATTGTATAATGTTGTGTATTTCCAGAGTGATAAATGTGCAGGTTTCCTTCTTCATTTTAATTGCCTTTGGCAAAATGGGAGTTCAAATTCAGAAGGTTTAAGACCAGTCAGAGAGTGTCTCTCCCAGTGGAGCTGTTCAGATTCACAGTCTTCCTGTTTTTGTCCTCCTGGTTGGTGCTAAAGATTGTTAAGACATTGAATTATTTCAGGTAGCTATGAAACTGCAAGCTAATATGTTTTTGTAACCATGTAACACCCTAGATTTTAAGTGCCTTCTTGATTTTTTACACACTCTAATACATATTGCTGTGTATAGGATGCAAATATAGTACAGTGGTTAGGGAACCGGACTAGCCCAGAGGTTGGAGGTTCAATTCCCAGGTGGGGCACTGCCATTGTACCCTTGAGCAAGGTACTGAACCTAAGTTGCTTCAGTGAAAATATCCAGCTGTATAAATGGATTGTAGGTAAAGAATATCATCTGTATAAGTTGCTCTGGATAAGAGTGTCTGCTAAATGCTGAAATTGAATGTAACATAATGTGATGAAGTTACCTCCACCCTACTCAATACAAACACAATTAAGACTAGACTCAGCATTCTCTCTCATCACCACTCCCCATCACTGACCTGTCTAAAAAATCCTACAGTAAACCCATTGGTAAATGCTGGGTCTTCTGACAGATTGCCAGAGTGGAAAATAAAAAAAAATCAAATACTGTGATCTTGGCAATTGGCCAATGATGCTCAGCCTATACAGCAGTGGAGAAGTTCACCAGCCTTTGCTTTCTGTTTCAGAAAAAAATAAAAGGAAAGAAAATATTGGAATCATTGTTGTCTGGCAGAGATCTGAAGATTAAGTTGGAAATAGCTGGCTATGGACTCAACGAAGATTAGTGTGAGTGATTATTGTGAGGTAGTGTCTGGGAAAATACTCCCTCCTGTGCAACTGAAAGTGTAAAAGACACTATTTTCCACTGCTGTCATTCCTTAGACCTTTCTTTCCCATCAGATAGGAGCGCTTTATTTTTCTTTGTGGTTTCTGTTTGTAAGGGTGCTTATCTGCTTTGCAGGACAGAGGGGCTGATGGGAAGTTGGGCCATGGCTGAACCCCTGGCGGTGGTGCCAGTCACACCCCTCTGGCCTCAGCTGACGCCCCTCCCAGGTCACCGCCTTTGTCCAGCTCAATTTAAACTGCCATTAGTTTCCCTTACTGTAATCATTTAACATGCACAGCTACTGTTATCGTTTACCATGCACGGCTACTGAAATTGACTTTACATCTGCAGTGGAATAGCCTAAAATCATTAGTAAATGGACCCTAGGACACTTTTGTTTATGTACTGAGCACAGCAGCTGAACAGCACACATTTGGAAAATCTTAGTGAGTTCAAACAAACCCTCTACATGAGTTTGCATCTTCTGAAAGATTCACAGCCTGGCGCATTTGTGACATGCAATCAGTCTCCCCCTTGGCATGCGCTTCCAGAGAGCCGTAACAGCCAATAAAGTTTAAAAATTGTGTGATAGCAAAAGCATATACTCTATGACTGAGAGCCAAAGGGCCAGAGAGGCTGTTATTTACAGCCTGACAGCCCAGCACTACTTGAAAGATGCCATGTTGGCAACCTGGACAAAATTAATCCGGGCGGTCCTTGGAGACAGGGCGGAGCTTGGAGACGGGGCGGAGCTGGAAGATGGAGGAGCTTGGAGATGGAGCAGAGCATGGAGACAGGGCGGAGCTTGGAGACAGAGCGGTGCTTGGCGACAGCGGTGCTGAGAGACAGGGCAGAGCTTGGAGACAGGGCGGTGCTGGGAGACAAGGCGAAGCTTGGAGACAGGGCGGAGCTTGGAGACAGAGCGGCGCTGGGAAACAGGGCGGAGCTTGGAGACAAGGTGGTGCTGGGAGACAGGGCGGAGCTTGGAGACAGTGGTGCTGGGAGACAGGGCGGAGCTTAGAGACAGGGCGGAGCTTGGAGACAGAGCGGTGCTGGGAGACAGGGCGGAGCTTGGAGACAGAGCGGTGATGACAGACAGGGCAGAGCTTGGAGACAGAGCGGTGCTGGGAGACAGGGCGGAGCTTGGAGACAGAGCGGTGCTTGGAGACAGGGCGGAGCTTGGAGACAGGGCGGAGCTTGGAGACAGAGCGGTGATGACAGACAGGGCAGAGCTTGGAGACAGAGCGGTGCTGGGAGACAGGGCGGAGCTTGGAGACAGGGCGGAGCTTGGAGACAGAGCGGTGATGACAGACAGGGCAGAGCTTGGAGACAGAGCGGTGCTGGGAGACAGGGCGGAGCTTGGAGACAGAGCGGTGCTTGGAGACAGGGCGGAGCTTGGAGACAGGGCGGAGCTTGGAGACAGAGCGGTGATGACAGACAGGGCAGAGCTTGGAGACAGAGCGGTGCTGGGAGACAGGGCGGAGCTTGGAGACAGAGCGGTGCTTGGAGACAGGGCGGAGCTTGGAGACAGAGCGGTGCTTGGAGACAGGGCGGAGCTTGGAGACAGGGCGGAGCTTGGAGACAGGGCGGAGCTTGGAGACAGAGCGGTGCTGACAGACAGGGCAGAGCTTGGAGACAGGGCGGTCCTGGGAGACAGGGCAGAGCTTAGATACAGCGGTGCTGGAAGACAGGGCGGAACTTGGAGACAGGGCAGTGCTGGGAGACGAGGCAGAGCTTGGAGACAAGGCGGAGCTTGGAGACAGGGCGGAGCTTGGAGACAGAGCGGTGCTGGAAGACAGGGCGGAGCTTGGAGACAGGGCGGTGCTGGGAGACGAGGCAGAGCTTGGAGACAGGGCGGAGCTTGGAGACAGGGCGGAGCTTGGAGACAGAGCGGTGCTGACAGACAGGGCAGAGCTTGGAGACAGGGCGGAGCTTGGAGACAGGGCGGTGCTGGGAGACAGGGCGGTGCTGACAGACAGGGCAGAGCTTGGAGACAGGGCGGAGCTTGGAGACAGGGCGGTGCTGGGAGACAGGGCGGAGCTTGGAGACAGGGCGGAGCTTGGAGACAGAGTGGTGCTGACAGACAGGGCGGAGCTTGGATACAGCGGTGCTGGGAAACAGGGCGGAGCTTGGAGACAGGGCGGAGCTGGGAGACAGGGCGGTGCTTGGAGACAGCGGTGCTGGGAGACAGGGCGGTGCTTGGAGACAGAGCGGTGCTGGGAGACAGGGCGGAGCTGGGAGACAGGGCGGAGCTTGGAGACAGAGCGGTGCTTGGAGACAGGGAGGAGCTTGGAGACAGGGCGGAGCTTGGAGACAGAGCGGTGCTTGGAGACAGGACGGAGCTTGGAGACAGAGCGGAGCTTGGAGACAGAGCGGCGCTGGGAGACAGGGCGGTGCTTCGAGACAGGGCGGTGCTTGGAGACAGGGCGGAGCTTGGAGACAGAGCGGCGCTGGGAGACAGGGCAGAGTTTGGAGACAGGGCGGAGCTTGGAGACAGCGGTGCTGGGAGACAGAGTGGTGCTGGGAGACAAGGAGGTGCTTGGAGACAGGGCGGAGCTTGGAGACAGGGCGGAGCTTGGAGACAGAGCGGCGCTGGGAGGCGGAGCGGCTCTGGGAGACAGAGCGGTGTTGGGAAACAGCAGTGCTTCTGCTCCTTTGCTCCCGAAAAATGGGAGAGAGAAACAGACAGCAAATGCCTGAGGGCCGCAGGAGCACAGAGGCTTCCTCTCTGTCACTGACTAAGAAAAGTGAGAGAAAGAGAAAAAGAGGGGATGTTTTTCTCAGATGTTTGCATCCTGTTCTAATGAGCCAAAGCTAAGGCAAGCAGCAGATGTCAAAAGCAATCACTTTTACGTAATTAGTAAAACCGAGTCTATAAAGCGAATACTTTTGCGACAGTATTTAGGGAAGCCAAATGTTTATAGATTTATTTTCTGTGTGTAATTTATTAAGTGTCGGGCAACGATCTTACTGATTACGAATCAGTTTAATTACAGTCAAGCCGGAAAGTCTGCACACTCCTTTCACATTCTCCACGTTTTATTACGTTACAGACATATTCTACAATAGATTGAGTTCATTTTTTGCCTCAAACATCTACACACAATAGCCAATAATGACGAAGTGAAAACAGGTTTTTAGAAAATATACAATTTTATTTTACTGAGAAAAATAGGTTATTTAGGGGTTACATATCTGTACACACCCTTAGCCTAATACTTGGTTGCTGCACCTTTGGCAGCGATTACGGCTTCAAGACGTCTTGGGAAAGAAGCTACGAGCTTGGCACACTTGTTTCTGGACATTTTTGGCATATCTTTGTAAGCTCCGTCAGGTTGGATGGGGAGCGTCGGTACACAGCCATTTTCAGCTCTTTCCACAGATGTTCAATTGGATTCAGGTCTGGGCTCTGGCTGGGCCACTCAAGGACATGCACAGACTTTCTCTGAAACCACTCCTTTGTTCTCTTGGCTGTGTGCTTCGGGTCGTTGTCATGCTGGAAGGTAAACCTTCGCCCCAGTCTGAGGCCCAGAGCGCTCTGGAGCAGGTTTTCTTCAAGGATCTCGGTGAACTTAGCTGCATTCATCTTTCCCTCTATCAGGACTAGTCGCCCCGTTCCCGCTGCTGAAAAACATCCCCACATCATGATGCTGCCACCGCCATGCTTCACTGTAGGGATGGTATTAGCCAGGTGATGAGCGGTGCCTGGTTTCCTCCAGATGTGACGCTTGGTATTCAGGCCGAAAAGTTCAATTTTGGTTTCATCAGACCAGAGAATCTTGATTCTCATGGTTTGAGAGTCCTCTAGGTGCCTTTTGGCAAACTCCAAGTGGGCTGTGATGTGTCTTTTACTACGGAGGGGCTTCCGTCTGGACACTCTACCATAAAGGCCTGATTGGTGGAGTGCTGCCTAGATGGTTGATCTTCTGAAAGGTTCTACCATCTCCACAAGGATACGCTGGAGCTCTGTCAGAGTAACCCTCGGGTTCCTGCTCACCTCCCTGGCCAAGGCCCGTCTTCCCCAATTGCTCAGTTTGGCCGGGCGGCCAGGTCTAGGAAGATTCTTGGTGGTTCCAAACTTCTTACATTTACGAATGATGGTGGCCACTGTGCTCTTTGGGACCTGTAAAGCTGCAGAGATTTTTCCGTACCCTTCTCCAGATCTATGCATTGACACAATCCTGTTTCTGAGGTCTGCAGATAATTCCTTTGACCCCATGGCTTGGAGTTTGCTCTGACATGCACTGTCAACTGTGGGACTTTATATAGGCAGGTGTTGGCGATCCCCAATCATGTCCAGTCAATTGAATTTATCACAGGTGGACTCCAATTAAGTTGTAGAAACATCTCAAGCAGTATCAGTGGAAACAAAATGCACCTCAGCTCACTTTTGGGTGTCATATCAAAGGGTGTGCACACTTGTGTACATATGATATTTTACATTTAGATTTTTCATAAATTAGCACAAATGTCTAAAAACCTGTTTTCACTTTGTCATTATGGGCTATTTTGTGTAGAATTTTGAGACAAAAAATGAACTCAATCTATTGTAGAATATGTCTGTAACGTAATAAAACGTGGATAGGTGAAAGGAGTATTCAGACTTTCCGGCTTGACTGTATATATTGTTTCAAGGGGGTCAGATATACTCTATGAGCAATAATGGATCATCTGATGAACAGGGTCACTGAAAGCAAAAATAATCTTGGAGATGACCATCAGTTTATAGGAATAGGCTGAAATGCTGTTATTTGATGTTATATCTGTACTTTTTACTTTATTTTTAAACTACCCTGATGGTGGCAATTCTGTGGTGTTTGTCAGTGAATCAGTGCCGAGTCTCTAAGCTCTGGCTTAGAGATGTGAAAACCTGGAAACAAGGCTGCAGCTCTCTCAGAAAAGATGAGCAATTGCAGTTTGTGATGTATGATCATGTTCAGCATGAGTCAATAGCCAGTGATGGGGATGTAATGTGTTTGCAGTGCAATCCAAATGCGTCTATCCACTGACAGCCAGAGAAACTCTCTCAGATCCGCCAGAGCGCTCTCTGAGTATCCAACTCAACAGGGGGAAACAAAACACAACTGCATGGTGCTCTGAAGCCTCGTTACCTGCATACTAATTATTAAATTACATTATTCATTTGCATTTTCACACATAGTCCGTTTATACAGCTACATATAAATACAGCAATTTAGGCTAAGTTACGGAGCCCCTCAAGGCACCCTCTGTGAAAAAAATAATCTCAACATGGAAATCCATACTCTCGGGTTTGCAATCCATATGTACAGTTTTGAAATCCGTACCTACGGGTTTGCAATTTGTATGTACAGTTTTGCAATCGGTACTCTCGGTTTTTGAAATCCGTACCTACGGGTTTGCAATTCGTATGTACAGTTTTGCAATCGGTACTCTCGGTTTTTGAAATCTGTACCTACAGGTTTGCAATTCGTATGTACAAGTTTTGCAATTCGTATGTAGTTTTGCAATACGTTCATACATTTTGTATGGAGCCCCTCAAGGCACCCTAGGTGGGAAAAAAATATATCAACGTGGAAATCCATACTCTGGAGAGTACGGATTACAAACCCATACGTACAGATTGCAAACATGAGAATAGGGATTGCAAATCTGAGAGTACGGATTTCAAAACTAACATATGTAAGATACGGATTGCAAAACCAAGAGTATGCTACGGATTTCCATGTTATCCATTATCGTTGCTTAGTAGCCTAATAAATTCAGCAGAAGGACACACCGCGCAATCTATTAATATACGAGGCTACTTTTAAAGTTGCGTTGTCTTTCTTTGGTGAATAATTATAAAATGTATAGGCCCACACTGTTTTATACCGATTGATTTCACTCAAAAACCATAAGTAGGCTACGGATTGCAAAACTGTACATGCGGATTGCAAATCGTAGGACTACATACGGATTGCAGACTCGTAGGTACGGATTGCAAAAACCAAGAGTACGGATTGCAAAACTGTACACACAGATTGCAAACACGTGAGTACGGATATTCACGTTGAGATTTTTTTTTTTTTCACAGAGGGTGCCTTGAGGGGCTTCGTACTAAGTACCTTTTTCAAGGGTACAACAATCCCAGTGTCAGCTGGGATTAGAAACAAACTCAAGTTTATAAGAGGCCTGTTTCGGAATCAGATTCCGTCACTATGTGCTGTAACCGATGGGGACTGTGATGGCATTGTATTTTGGGCACTACATGATTCCTACCACCATGCAATCAACTGAGCGAAATGACATACAGCTACACAAAAAACCATCTAAAAGTGTATAAAGATCCCGCCCCACCATGTCCATATACCCATACGCACACACTTTCATTCGGCTAAATCCAAGACACTGCCTTGCATGGGCAAACACACTTATTGCAAAAAGCGATTGGAAACAATTAGTCTTTAGAAATAAACACAACGCAAACCGTAAAGGCACAGAATCTAATTTCTGCTCATCATGATCTTTCTCCGTGGGCAGCTCTGTGTAATTTCTGTTTAACAGTGCACAATCATCAAGCCGTGTGCTTTCAAATAAACATGGCTAATGACCGCCATTAGTACCACTGTTTTAGCATTGAAGCCGTGGAGCTTCTCACTGGCTAGCAGTGCAATCAACCATTTCAGAGCTTCTCAGCCTCCCTGTTCTTTCGTTTAAACAGAGCTGAATCAAATCAAATCAAACTCATTTGTCACGTTGTGTTTTTCAATGGACCCTGGCCAAACTCAGAGTAAAGGCAAGAGCAGGACACCCTCCTGTCCCTTCTGTATACCTACCCAAACTCAGAGCAAGGTGAGAACAGGATACCCCCCTGTCCCATCTCCATACCTACCCAAACTCAGAGCAAGGTGAGAACAGGATACCCCCCTGTCCCATCTCCATACCTACCCAAACTCAGAGCAAGGTGAGAACAGGATACCCCCCTGTCCCATATCCATACCTACCCAAACTCAGAGCAAGGTGAGAACAGGATACCCCCCTGTCCCATATCCATACCTACCCAAACTCAGAGCAGGGTGAGAACAGGATAGCCCCCTGTCCCATCTCCATACCTACCCAAACTCAGAGCAAGGTGAGAACAGGATACCCCCCTGTCCCATATCCATACCTACCTAAACTCAGAGCAGGGTGAGAACAGGATAGCCCCCTGTCCCATCTCCATACCTACCCAAACTCAGAGCAAGGTGAGAACAGGATAGCCCCCTGTCCCATATCCATACCTACCCAAACTCAGAGCAGGGTGAGAACAGGATAGCCCCCTGTCCCATCTCCATACCTACCCAAACTCAGAGCAGGGTGAGAACAGGATAGCCCCCTGTCCCATCTCCATACCTACCCAAACTCAGAGCAGGGTGAGAACAGGATAGCCCCCTGTCCCATCTCCATACCTACCCAAACTCAGAGCAAGGTGAGAACAGGATAGCCCCCTGTCCCATCTCCATGCCTACCCAAACTCAGAGCAGGGTGAGAACAGGATAGCCCCCTGTCCCATATCCATACCTACCCAAACTCAGAGCAAGGTGAGAACAGGATAGCCCCCTGTCCCATATCCATACCTACCCAAACTGAAAGCAAAGGTGGAAGACATGGTAGGTCATGTTGGTTTAGAGCAGGGATTGTGAAATACTCGATTCTGGGCCTTGAGGTCAGTTGGCTTTCTCTTCTGCTTGATAATCCATAGGCCAGTAATGTCCCTGATTGGCCAGAGATTACACTCAGTCCTGATTAGAGGGGAGGAATGAAAAGCAGCAGTACCACTGGCCCCGATGGCCAGGTTTGAGTATCCCAGGTTTGAGTATCCCAGGCTTGAGTATCCCAGGTTTGAGTATCCCAGGCTTGAGTATCCCAGGTTTGAGTATCCCAGGTTTGAGTATCCCAGGCTTGAGTATCCCAGGTTTGAGTATCCCAGGTTTGAGTATCCCAGGTTTGAGTATCCCAGGCTTGAGTATCCCAGGTTTGAGTATCCCAGGTTTGAGTATCCCAGGCTTGAGTATCCCAGGCTAGAGTATCCCAGGTTTGAGTATCCCAGGCTTGAGTATCCCAGGTTTGAGTATCCCAGGCTAGAGTATCCCAGGCTAGAGTATCCCAGGTTTGAGTATCCCAGGCTTGAGTATCCCAGGTTTGAGTATCCCAGGCTTGAGTATCCCAGGTTTGAGTATCCCAGGTTTGAGTATCCCAGGCTTGAGTATCCCAGGTTTGAGTATCCCAGGTTTGAGTATCCCAGGCTTGAGTATCCCAGGTTTGAGTATCCCAGGCTAGAGTATCCCAGGCTAGAGTATCCCAGGCTTGAGTATCCCAGGTTTGAGTATCCCAGGTTTGAGTATCCCAGGCTTGAGTATCCCAGGCTAGAGTATCCCAGGCTTGAGTATCCCAGGCTAGAGTATCCCAGGCTTGAGTATCCCAGGCTAGAGTATCCCAGGCTAGAGTATCCCAAGTTTGAGTATCCCAGGCTAGAGTATCCCAGGTTTGAGTATCCCAGGCTAGAGTATCCCAGGCTAGAGTATCCTAGGCTTGAGTATCCCAGGCTTGAGTATCCCAGGTTTGAGTATCCCAGACTTGAGTATCCCAGGCTAGAGTATCCCAGGCTTGAGTATCCCAGGCTAGAGTATCCCAGGTTTGAGTATCCCAGGCTAGAGTATCCCAGGCTTGAGTATCCCAGGTTTGAGTATCCCAGGTTTGAGTGTCCCAGGCTTGAGTATCCCAGGTTTGAGGAAGATGAATACCAATAACTTTTATTAGTGCAACTGTGTGTTTTCTTTATTATTGATGAAGAGCACTGTCAAATCTTTGTCCTGTCTTGCACGTAATTGTGATGTTTCAAAATGCAAGCAGCGTGCGCAAGGAAGGGTAATGGGACACTATTACATTAGTGCAAAGTAAGTAAAAGAAGGGATGGAGTTAGCCCATATTGTGTATAAACTATTCTTCAGGAATAGGAATGAGTGCCTTCAAGTTAAAGTGTCAGTGCTTATACGCTTGTGTGCTGCTGTTTGTCTAGTTACGATACAGTTTTATTTATTATGCACCTTTCAAGGTTCCCAGGGACACATTGCAACAAAAGAAAATATAAAGTAAAGAGAATGAAATGAAAGTTCAAAGATGAACAGGCAGCACACTGAACCACACAACACAGAGAGACTGGGCTGAACTGAAAGTGATGGGGATTACTCAGTCACTGTTCCAGGGGGAATAACTGAAGTAGCAAGACACACAGTTTTGGTGATTGCTGAACTTGCCAAATTGTGTGTGATGAAAAAATAATAATAATAATTCTTGTTTTTAATTGTTAGTCACAAATGTTAGTTGAATGTCCCTGTGCTCCAGGCAGACCACTCAGGGTCTGCCAATCACAGCCAGCGACCGCTCCAAGTCTACCAGTCACAGCCAGCAGAAGTGGCAGAGCGCGGGGTTTCACCTCCCGCTCTGAGAGGGCTGGAGAGCCACGAGGAGCTCCTCAAACCCGCCTATTGAATTGGGAACACACAGAAGAGCACTTTCTGTCCCCTTGCCTGTTGTTGTTTGTCACAGGAAGGGGAAGGGGGCCTCGGGAATACAGAAGGTTGTGGGTGTGAGAGAGGAGGCTCATGATTAGGCAGGGTTCATGCTCTCAGTGGGAAGACTTCCCTCCTTCGTCCCACAGAACTTACAAGAAGGGAAATAACTCTGACATTTGTTATTCTCTCTCACTTTCTCTCCCTCTCTTCTCCGTGTGACTCTTTTTCATTTCCCCTCTGTTATCCCTCCATTTCTCTCTTTTTCCATCCTTTTTCTCGTCCTCTTCCCGCTCTCTCTCTCTCTCTCTCTCTCTCTCTCTCTCTGCAGTTACGGAGACATGGTGCCTAAGACCATTGCGGGGAAGATCTTTGGTTCCATTTGCTCGCTGAGCGGGGTGTTGGTAATAGCCCTGCCCGTTCCGGTCATCGTGTCCAACTTTAGCCGCATCTATCACCAGAACCAGAGAGCAGACAAGCGCCGGGCACAGAAGCTACAGGTGAACACAGTCTCTATTAGATGAGCTTGGACCTACTGGGCCAGAGGGGTCGGGCACGATTAGCGGATGGTCTCTTTCAGGTGGGTGGGTGATTTGGGCTGTGCCCTTCCGAGAGGCAAGCCGCTAAGGGCCCGGGGCACGCATTCTTCAGTCAGGAGAAACATGAGTCCATCAGCATTGCACCCAGGACCTTGAGCAAATACTAAGCCTGCTAAATGACTACTAGCGCAGAGGGTCATTAGTGCTAGTATATCAGCTTGGTACATTCAACTAAGATTATATTTTCAAAGCCTAACATTACAATTAAAATTACAGCCTAGCTTTTTATCAATTAGTTGCATAATTACAGTGAGCACCATAATTCATTGGACAGTGACACATTTTTTGTTATTTTGATTGTGTACTCTAGCACAGTTTGAAAGAATACAATGACAATGAAGTTGAAGTGCAGACAGTCAGCTTTAATTTGAGGGGAATTTCATCCATATTGGAACTGTTTAGAAATTATAGAACCTTTTGTACAGGTTTTGGGCATCAAAAATATTGGACAGTTTAACATAATGTAGAATAAAATAATCATTTTTAATATTTGGTGGCATATACTTTGCATGAAATGACTTCCTGATGTCTGTGACCCAACAATATAAAAATACTCTTGATATCTTATTTTCTGGTACTCCTACAAGCAATACTATAACCTCTCTGCATTTTAATGGGAATTGGGGGTGGGACTAGATTTAGCTGTAAATTGCACTGGAAAAGTATAATTTTTTAATCTCTGATATTGTACTGTACGTGTAAAATTATATTTGTCCTTGAAAACACCATCAGGACATTCATAAATATCTCTCAAAAATCGATCTAATCTATGCAGAGCCAACCTAAAGGCCCAAGATGTTCTCAACATTAGTCATCCCAAATCAGTATTCCCATAGAGTACTCAAGTGAGTATGTCAGACATGGGCGGAGTCTGGTTTCGGAAGTAAATTCCCTATGACAGATAGAACGGGCTTCGGAGACTATCAACTATTTCTTGAAATCTGATTTATAGAATGAGCCGAAATGTTCCTGGATTAGCCTGCGTGGTATAAGGATATAGACCATATATCGCATGTTCCAATTTTTATTTTTTAAAGTAATGGATTAATGATTGTAGTTCGACTTGTAGTCCACTTTAACAGACTACATATCCAGTACTGCAACGCACGGGTGGTTCTCGACCAATAAGATATCATAATTTCATCTGTCTGGCAGATGGGAGTACTGCCGCTGAAGATGAGCTAACATTAGCTTGCTAAGTTGAGAAGCCCGCCCGACCAGGTCAGAAACTACGCTACGGTTAACCACACAAAGCAATTCTAGCTTTTAGTCCTTCAAGCTAGCTAGCTAACGTTAGAGAATAGTGTTTAAAAACTGATCTGTGTGCTACTGCTGGCTAACATTATATGACAATGTTTGGAGACAACGCTGCTCGTCCGGAAGGAGTTATGGGATGTCGAGTTTTTAAACAGTGCCAGCGCTGGTATATTCACACAAAAATACAAAAATGTAAAATATACTCGAAGCTGGTCCAGAGAAATGACATAGTTTGCAAGGCATTATATTGAACAATCCAGGAAATTGATGGTAAGACATAATCACAGGAAATGGTTTAAAAGTAAGTTTTAGTTAATGTCTATGCTCTAAATGAATGTGGAATTTACATCTGAAACCAGTGTGACATAGTCACTTGAGTTCTCTATATCAGTAGGGGGAACATGCCCCAAGAAAATGTATAAATGATTTGTCCTTTGAGTGTTTATTACAGCACAATTAACATTATTCTCACTGTCAAACCACCATGGCCCCCTGGATGACATTCACATTTCAGTAAAAGATAACCGCTAAAGATTAGTTAATTTCATGGCTCATTAGGCAGTTTTTTTAGGATTTGTGGCAGTGTCTGTAGTATATGGTTTAATCTGAGAGAGACTGCAGTTGCATTACAAACGGAGGAAGACCAGGTCTCCCGTTTGCCATCAGGCCATCTTCAGATAAACAGTAGATATTTGTCTCTTGTGCCTTATTTTGTCTGGCTGCAGAGTTCACCCGACATTTTTGTCAACATTTAGAGAACCTAAAAACTACAATTAAAGAGTGGCAAGTTCAGCATGCTTTACTTTGGGGAAACATAACAGGAAATTTGAAGGTTGCAGCTGCAGACAGCACAGCCATCGCCGGCAGATGTCTCCGAGTGACATTGGTTGGTTTCATGTTGAGAGTTAATGTATGATAATAAGTGAGGTTTTTAAAAGGGGGGATATGTCATTCTGCCGTTGGCGTCTCTCTGTGGACATAGCATATCCAAAACACAGCTCTGTACACGGCTCCATTTGACTGCCTTCAGAATTTCAGTGAGTAACAATGACCCGGCCTAAGAGCTGTGAATGTCTGGACCCAGTGGATTTAACCTTTTAGAGAATGTAACAGGGAAAAAATGTGCGTGTAGAGAGAGAGAGAGAGAGAGAGAGAGAGAGAGAGAGAGAGAGAGAGAGAGAGAGAGAGAGAGAGAGAGTAAGAGAGTCAGGAGGAATGTCTGTCATCTTAATGGTACGTTAGCAGTTCTCCCTCAGTTAATGGATGTCACTGGCAGTAACCTTGTTCTGTCATACCTGCTCACCTGTGCTTAACAGAGACATTCCACAGACATTTACTCTGTCTACAACCACAGAAGAAGAAAGGCAAGCCTTCCATCACCTCAGTCCCACAGTTCCAGTGCTGGGATGGACTGATTTTCTGAGCACATCTCTGCTTGGCTGATAGTCACATCACCCAGCACCCTTCAGGGAGAGATAGATAGACCCTTCAGGGCTGCTGGGTGGCTCATTCTGTTAAGGCACCATTTCAGTGCGTGGAGGGGCCCCACAGTCTGGTATCAAACCCAGACCGTACCATTTATCTTTGAGCTTCAAACACAGGCCTTCCATAATCCTCCCAGTGCACCTAATTTGTGTTTGTTGGCTGTTTGTATTTTTGCACATTTTCTGTACATTTGTTCTTATCACCGTGTTAAAGAGCAGTTCCCTTTTATTATCACAGTTGAGTGGATGCAATTACAATCCCTTCCATTTAATTGTTGTGTACAGAACATCCAGCATTATCTCTTCAGCTGTCATTAGTTAGCAGGAGAGCATGGTGAGGCTGAGCCTGGTTAAACTGATGAGTTCCAATCAGGAGCCATCAAAGGCTGATTCAGCCCAGGTGACTCAGGTGAAATATTATACACACACTGAGAACCTTTTGTGTGTGTGCTTGTCTGTGTATATGACTTTGTCGCTGCTACTCTGCCATATAGCTTGTTTTGTTTCCTCTAGTATTTGCTTTGGACCCTCTGTTCTAGCAGGTTCAGGAAACACTCTGTGCTTAAATTAGTCCATTTAGACTCCGTGGGTGGCTGACAAGAGGAGCAGACAGTGTGGCTCCACAGTAAACAGCAGTTTTATTTTTATAGCCTAACAGGGCAGCCAGGTTGAGCAAAACAAATAAATAGCCTTTAGCAACAAAATCCCTATTAGAAAAAAAATTGTCATAAATATATTCAAAAATAAATACTTATTAGAAAATTTCCTGAGGAAATCCCACCATAGGCAGCTTCGGATAAAACATAGCATCCTGTCCAAATTTGAATGCTGTTCCAAAGGCGTGCAAGCCAGGCTTTTATACAGGCAAGAACAGAGCAGCCCTTATGCCTGTGAGAAAGGTCGGCGCTGTCCATGGTCCAGCAGTGTGCCAGGGCCCAGTGCTGTCCATGGTCCTGCAGTGTGCCAGGGCCCAGTGCTGTCCATGGTCCTGCAGCACTCTAGGGCCCAGTGCTGTCCATGGTCCTGCAGCACTCTAGGGCCCAGTGCTGTCCATGGTCCTGCAGCACTATACGGCCCAGTGCTGTCCATGGTCCTGCAGCACTCTATGGCCCAGTGCTGTCCATGGTCCTGCAGCACTCTAGGGCCCAGTGCTGTCCATGGTCCTGCAGCACTCCTCCTTTCCCTATCTTGGCCATTTCCACTATGAGCTAAAAAAATCGGAACTGATCCCAGTTCAGTACGCTTACTCCAGAGATGCTTTATGAATATGGCCCCTGGTCTGCCAATCACTCATTCTAGTAATGATCAGTCCAATACCAGAAAACTTGCCAAATATATGCAAATATTGTCAAGTAGGAATTCATTTAAACAACATTGGAAAATTGATATTTTCTAAAATGGGTCACCTTTAGCATCATGGAGGGTATAATTACATTGGCTTTTTATAAATACACGACAAGACTTCAGCTACTTCAAAAATGATCCATGTCCAATGTGTAAAATGTAAATAACGAATAAATTGGTATTCAATTACTCACTTTCTCTATTCGAATAGTATTCGGTTACTCTTATAGGGGGGGGCAGAAGAAATGACAGTAGCCTATGCTAAAGTTCAGATCAAGAAATAATGTATATTGTATTACTTTTACCATTAAGTAACAAAAAGTATAAAATAACCTTAAGGTATATGAATTCAGATAAATAAAATCGAATAAATTAAAAGATACATTAAAATGCATTAAATTGCAAATAACGAAAATATCAAAGCATTGTTTTGTTTTTTTCTTTTCCATTTAACTCAGTTTAAGCACAAGCCGCAAACAAACATGGGCTGACAGCTAGATAACTTAGCTAGTCTAACTTACGTGTTTTTGTCCAAAAATATTAGCACATGCTCCGGAGTCAAACGTGTGCGCAGTCTATTGACCATTATACCTGTGGCTGAGCGGCTGCACAGTTCGTCAAAATGTTGATATGGACCGTTGTATATGATCGTAAATATCCTTATGAAAGGGCTTATAATGCTATATACCGAACTTCTTCTTTAATATTTGTGTTATTTTTATTACAATATTGAATTTATTATATACTGTAGGGGCGGCTGCGACAGCTGACACAGACAGGGGTGAGAACCTCGTCCTAAAAGAAGCGCTATGTTGATGCTACTCGTACAGGACTACAGCAGACGCGCAGCAGAAAGTGACAACGAAAGCTAATGTAGCTATGGCATGTGTAGCTTTGCCAGACAGCCTGCTTTGCTCATATCTGCCATGGAGTTTATTTGTCTAAAGCGCCCTCGTAGCGCCCTCGTGGAGTCAGGAGGTGTAACGTAATTTTTATTATTCATTATTTGTTTGCATTATCCCAGTTTAAAATTTCAAACGAGTAACCGATTACCCAAATAACCGTTTACATCCCTAGTGCCAGATGAATGAAGGATAAAAATACTAACCAGAAGCCGACCGTACCAGATACATTTTAACAAGGTTTTTACTGACATCTGTCACTGAGAACAAATCCTTAACAGACAACTGAAAAGCTTCCAAGGGAAATGTTCAGCAAGGAGGAAGAGCAGGATGCCTGACGTTGCCATCTCTAGCCATGCCCAATGTACCGTTCTGTCCAATTAAAAGGCTCCCTAGTGATTCCTGGTCCGTCCCAGGGACAGCCAATCAGAAGGCTCCATCCGTAGGTTTTCAGGGAGAGAATGTGGCAGATCGGCCCCTCTCTTCCTCCTCGTCTGTCTTCATTTTGTCCTGATAGCGAGCCATTCTGAGCTCCATCTGGGGCCGCATTTAATGAAACTCCTGGTGTCTCCTTCATTCTCCTTGCACCCAAAAAGAAAAAATCCACTAACAGAAATCAGAGCTCCTCTCATCACACCCACAACCCTCACGTGGCTGGAGCGCTGTGCTCCCATAACTCCAAACATGCTGTCCGCCTCATTGAGCTCCTCTTCCTTTCCTCATGTACTTAGCACATCTGTAGCAGGCTCTATGTTTTTATAACTGGAGCATAAATCACTAAGCCAATCTGCCACAGCTAGCTACCACATATGCCTCTAATATAGCTCAGAACACGGCTCAGAACACGGCTCAGCACACGGCTCAGAACACGGCTCAGAACACGGCTCAGAACACGGCTCAGAACACGGCTCAGCACACGGCTCAGAACACGGCTCAGCACACGGCTCAGCACACGGCTCAGCACACGGCTCAGCACACGGCTCAGCACACGGCTCAGAACACGGCTCAGCACACGGCTCAGAACATGGCTCAGCACACGGCTCAGCACACGGCTCAGAACACGGCTCAGCACACGGCTCAGAACATGGCTCAGCACACGGCTCAGCACACGGCTCAGAACACGACTCAGCATATGACTCAGCACACGGCTCAGCACACGGCTCAGCACATGGCTCAGAACACGGCTCAGCATATGACTCAGGACACGGCTCAGCACACGGCTCAGAACACGGCTCAGAACACGGCTCAGCATATGACTCAGGACACGACTCAGCACACGGCTCAGAACACGGCTCAGAACACGGCTCAGAACACGGCTCAGCACACGGCTCAGGACACGACATTGATGGTGAAGGAAGTGGGAAAGCAAGATTGACAGACAGACAGACAGAGAGACAGACAGGCTGTTAGGTCAAGAGGCAGGGAAATCATACTGAGAGAGGCAGAAAGAGACAGAGGCCATGAGAGAGGTAGAGAGAGATGGATAAAGAGAGAGAGACAGAGAGAGAAAGAGACAGAGGCCATGAGAGAGGTAGAGAGAGATGGATAAAGAGAGGGACAGAGAGAGAATGGGAGAAAGAGACAGAGGACATGAGAGGTAGAGAGAGATGGATAAAGAGAGGGACAGAGAGAGAATGGGAGAAAGAGACAGAGGACATGAGAGGTAGAGAGAGATGGATAAAGAGAGAGACAGAGGGAGGAATGAAATGGTGTTTATCACATGGCTTCTCTTAAAGGGAGCCTGTAGTATCCATGCTCTGGCCTGTCACTGCTTGGTGACCTGATCTGATAAATGATTCCATTTAAGGGGCTGTGCTGTAATCAACAGCTGAGACAGCAGGAGAAAAGCCATGGCTAGCCCCAAACAGAGAACGTGCAGCTCCATGGTCTTGCTTACTGTGTGTAGCTTTATGTACCACAGAGGGGTGTGCAGGGACAACACAATGCGCACATGCGTGTGGGTGTGTGTGCGTGTGTGCATGCCAGAAATACATTACACATTGTTAGTTTGTCAGAAATGCATTAAAACACCCGTTTTTGTGTGTAGTAAATTACTGCCATTTAATTTTCAGTTTAATGCCTCTTTTTCCCCCCCAATATCTGTATACAAGCAATTTTATATGCGTTATCAAATGGGGTATTTGGGTTCGGAGAGATCCCTAGTACCACAGTTTTCTGTACCTGCATTTCCATTTCCTCTGAGTCATTTAAGGCATGAGCTCTTTCCTGAGAGCCATTGATGCCGTATGAGAGGAGGACTGCAGGAATTTAAAGGTTTCACTCGTGCACGGGCAGCATTTTTTCTGTGGCTCTTTAATCTGATCTCCTCTGCAGTGGAGTTATGAGCCACCCTGACGAGCCTTAAATGCTGTCCTCTCCGTCTGGATTCATTACTTCTCCTGTCTGTGGCTCTGCCAGAGCTGGGAGTTGTTGCTGGGACTGAGAGCTGGGACTCAGTGCTGTGAGTCAGAGCTGGGAGTCAGTGGTGGGAGTCAGAGCGATGGCACATAAAGGTAACCTTTGCCAGCACAAGGCTGGAGAGAAGCTGCTTGAACACAGATCAAAATGAATGTACTTCTTACTAACTTACTGCAGTTCATGAGTCAGTCATGTTCAGTTCAGGTGTGAAGTGTTTTGATCATCAAACAATGCCCCACACCGCAAACATCCTGAGTCACACATAAAAAGCACAATCGCTAGCCAGAGGCGTGTGGCGCAGGTTCAATACGAGGGCGGGGGGTTCAATACGAGGGTGGGGGGGGTTCAATACGCAGGTGGGGGGGGGGGTTCAATACGAGGGCGGCTCAAACTGAGAGCTACGTTTCAGTCGAAACGGTTTTAAGCACTTAGCATGCAAATTCACTGACATATACAAAGTGACATTTGTCATATAAAAAAACACACTTTAATGTTAGGTTAATGTCTTCGTCTTCATAGGACTCAACTGTATTTTTGAACATTTTTCAATAAATCGCAAAAAAGTCTGTTACCCTCGTGAGGATGAGCTGTCCAGTGCTACAGGCCAGGTGCACAAATAAAGGTGATCTTTATGAATCATGACCTGTACTACACACACCTGTACTACATTCAGTAGAGAATATTTCTATTCCTGTGTGTTTGAGGGGAGCCGTAGAAATGTTTTTGTTCCTGTGTGTTTTAGGGGAGCAGTAGAGAATATTTCTGTTCCTGTGTGTTTGAGGGGAGCAGTAGACATTTTTCTGTTCCTGTATGTTTGAGGGGAGCAGTAGAGAATATTTTTGTTCCTGTATGTTTGAGGGGAGCAGTAGAGAATATTTCTGTTCCTGTATGTTTGAGGGGAGCAGTAGACATTTTTCTGTTCCTGTATGTTTGAGGGGAGCAGTAGAGAATATTTCTGTTCCTGTGTGTTTTAGGGGAGCAGTAAACATATTTCTGTTCCTGTATGTTTGAGGGGAGCAGTAGAGAATATTTCCGTTCCTGTGTGTTTGAGGGGAGTAGTAGAGAATATTTCTGTTCCTGTGTGTTTGAGGGGAGCAGTAGAGAATATTTCCGTTCCTGTGTGTTTGAGGGGAGTAGTAGAGGATATTTCTGTTCCTGTGTGTTTGAGGGGAGCAGTAGAGAACATTTCTGTTCCTGTATGTTTGAGTGCAGCAGTATAGAATATTTATGTTCCTGTGGGTTTGATGGGAGCAGTAGAGAATATAGAACAGTAGAGAATATTTCTGTTCCTGTGTGTTTGAGGGGAGCAGTAGAGAATATAGAACAGTAGAGAATATTTCTGTTCCTATGTGTTTGATGGGAGCAGTAGAGAATATAGAACAGTAGAGAATATTTCTGTTCCTGTGTGTTTGAGGGGAGCAGTAGAGAATATAGAACAGTAGAGAATATTTCTGTTCCTGTGGGTTTGAGTGGGGCAGTAGAGAATATTTCTGTTCTTGTGTCTTTGAGGGGAGCAGCAGAGAATATAGAGCAGTAGAGAATATTTATGTTCCTGTGTGTTTGAGGGGAGCAGTAGAGAATATTTCAGTTCCTGTATGTTTGAGGGGAGCAGTAGAGAATATTTCTGTTCCTGTGTGTTTGAGGAGAGCAGTAGAGAATATTTCTGTTCCTGTGTGTTTGAGGAGAGCAGTAGAGAATATTTCTGTTCCTGTGTGTTTGAGGGGAGCAGTAGAGGATATTTCTGTTCCTGTGTGTTTGAGGAGAGCAGTAGAGGATATTTCTGTTCCTGTGTGTTTGAGGGGAGCAGTAGAGAATATAGAACAGTAGAGAATATTTCTGTTCCTGTGGGTTTGAGTGGGGCAGTAGAGAATATTTCTGTTCTTGTGTCTTTGAGGGGAGCAGTAGAGAATATAGAGCAGTAGAGAATATTTATGTTCCTGTGTGTTTGAGGGGAGCAGTAGAGAATATTTCAGTTCCTGTATGTTTGAGGGGAGCAGTAGAGAATATTTCTGTTCCTGTGTGTTTGAGGAGAGCAGTAGAGAATATTTCTGTTCCTGTGTGTTTGAGGGGAGCAGTAGAGGATATTTCTGTTCCTGTGTGTTTGAGGGGAGCAGTAGAGGATATTTCTGTTCCTGTGTGTTTGAGGAGAGCAGTAGAGAATATTTCTGTTCCTGTGTGTTTGAGGGGAGCAGTAGAGGATATTTCTGTTCCTGTGTGTTTGAGGGGAGCAGTAGAGAATATAAAGGGCCCTGCTGTTCCACAGCTGCCTGTTTCTGGAAGCAGGGAAAGCAAGCTGTCATCACTGAGCTCTTCTCTTTCTTTTTAGTGAGTGCGTAAACACGTGGGAACGGGAAACAGGGAACGCCAAGTTCAGAAAGCACCAAAGCTGTCAGCCTTCAGCTCTCTGTCAATATTTAACTGATGAGACAGTATTGGCAGAGTTACACCTCAAAAGATTTCTCAGCACGGTCTGAGTAGAGAGTTGGCTTTCATTCAGACGCATGCTTTTTGCTTCTTTGAATATTTTCCGTCAATCTGCAACTCTGTCCAATGGGCTTGGTTGACTCGTAGCAATGCATTATTCACTTCACATAGAATGGGTTGCACATGCAGTTGCTGTTGTTGTTGATTTGAGCCTGAAGTCATTTGAGAAGTGCCATACAAAAAGCAATCTGACTCAGCGTTTGGTAGGAAACAATTTTTTTAATTAACAGTAGGAATTACGAGAACATCAGCTTTCTGAAATCTGTGACTACATGGTGATCAGCCAGATGGTTTACACAGGAATCTGTGCCCGTTGCAAAACCATATTCAGCAGCTTTTGATATTAAGTATCACCCTTCATCAAGTTTTTTTTGTGCCAAACCTGGCTGTTTTATTTATTCCACTTTGGCTTTTGTTGTTTTCATTTAATTACTCAAGTATACTTAGTTATCAAGAACACATGAATTATTTGTTTTGGCTGACTGAATACAACCAACATTGATAGCTGTAAGGCAAAGTTAAAATGGGATTCAACAAAGACTAACAAGGTGTTTAATTTCAATGGGTTCTTATCCTGAAACAAATATATTAATAATAATAATAATCATGCAATATGACCTTGTAATTCCATTGCTGTTTAAATGGGTAAATGACATGTTCCTATAAATTATGCGATTTATAAGCAGTTATAACTCCATAACTGGTGCAACTACATGACAGTCTGTAACACATTGCACATTAGAGGCCTGATTTACTAAGACCTTTAGCATGTGGAAAACCTTTCAGCACATGCACAACTAATAACACAACCAATGATTGGTGCAAAACAAATACCATGACCAATCATTGGTCATGTTATTGGTTTTGCATGTGCTCAAATATTTTGCCAATGCAAAAGGTCTTAGTAAATCATGCCCTAGGTGTATAACAGTTTCATATTTGGGTTTATGATAATTATTTACAACTTTGTCCGAATGGTGCTATAACTTCACCTTTTCCCCGTACAGAAAGCCAGACTGGCCAGGATACGAATAACCAAGACGGGCAGCTCCAACGCCTTCCTACACAGCAAGCGCAACGGGCTGCTAAATGAGCTATTAGAGCTGACGGTAAGCACACCCACAAGCACTACTACATATACACACACACAAATACACACAAGCACTAGTACATAGACACACACAAACACGCACAAATGCACACAAGCACTACTACATATACACACACACACAAATATACACAAGCACTAGTACATAGACACACACAAACACGCACAAATGCACACAAGCACTACTACATACACACACACACAAACACGCACAAATGCACACAAGCACTACTACATACACACACACACACACAAATATACACAAGCACTAGTACATAGACACACACAAACACGCACAAATGCACACAAGCACTACTACATACACACACACACACAAATACACACAAGCACTAGTACATAGACACACACAAACTAGTACATAGATACACACAAACACATGCAAATGCACACAATCACTACTACATATACACACACTATTATTGGCACCCCTGGTAAAGATGAGTAAAAAGGGTTATAAAAAATTCACCGTTTGGTGAATTAGCTTAATGTCACTCTGAAAAAATTAGAAAAATCCAACCTTTAATTGAAGCAAATGTATTATGAGAAAAACAAATCCCTCATCAAGAAATAATTATTTTTAACAAAACCACGTGCCACAATTATTGGCACCCCTGCATTTATATATAGAATAATGTCATGATTTTTAATATTTGGTCGCATATCCTTTGCATGCCATGACTTCCTGATGTCTGTGACCCAACAACATCAAAAGACTCTTGATATCTTATTTTCTGGTACTCTTACAAGCTATACTATAACGTCTCTGCATTTGAATGGATCTCTTTGGGAATTGGGGGGTGGGACTAGATTTAGCTGTAGATTATTCTGGAACAGTATGGAATACATGGTTCGTAAAATGGCTGTAAGTCATCAAGGGGCTGAGGTATCAAATGAGTCTCAAACCATCACTCTGCTGCCAGATATGCAGTAGATATGGATGGATCCCTTTAAAGGTTGTTTCTCCTGACAAATTTTCCTATTGAACTCTATGGAAAAACAACTCTTCAAGTTATCCATCCATATCTACTGTATTTCAGGCAGCAGAGTGGTGGTTTAAGGCTTGTTTGATACGTGTTTCCAGTGTAATCTACAGCTAAATCTAGTCCCACCCCCCAATTCCCAAAGAGATCCATTCAAATGCAGAGACGTTATAGTATAGCTTGTAAGAGTACCAGAAAATAAGATATCAAGAGTCTTTTGATGTTGTTGGGTCACAGACATCAGGAAGTCATGGCATGCAAAGTATATGCAACCAAATATTAAAAATTATTACTTTATTCTATATATAAATGCAGGGGTGCCAATAATTGTGGCACACATGGATTTGTTAAAAATAATTATTTCTTGATGAGGGATTTTTTTTCTCATAATAAATTTACTTCAATTAAAAGGTTGGATTTTTCTAATTTTTTCAGTGTGAGATTAAGCTAATTCACCAAATGGTGAATTTTTTACTCATCTTTACCAGGGGTGCCAATAATAGTGGAGGGCACTGTAAATGCACACAAGCACACAAATATGTGTTTACACATGCAGAGTACACACTCAAGCACAAACAGTCATACACAGGAGGCGCATGTGGTCGACATGCACAAATACATACACATTACACATGCATGCACACAAACATTAACACGCACAGTACACATGAACATATTTACACACACATACAGAGGCACATACACACACAATTACATACACACACGTATATACACATACACACAGACACAACTACCTACACACACACACACACGCAAAGACACAAACACAACTGCATACACACATACACACACACTGCAATGTCTCATTGTCCCTGCATTGACCTTGACATGTTGAATGAGGTTTAGAAATGTCAAACAGTTAAATCAGTGGAAGCTCTTTCCTCCCTGTACAGCAGAGGAGGCAGGTTTTAATCACATTGTGGAACAAAATGCTCCTTCGCCCTGGGCTGTGAACAAACTGCAGGCCGGCAATGTAAAAGCACCTCTCGCCTTTACTGGGGTAGCTGCAGAAATAACAGGAGGTCCGAGAATGTCTAAATGTGACTCAGTAATTCTCTTCTAAGATCCTAGAAAAACAGGCTGGGTTTTAACTAGGGAAGGCAACAGATTTATAAACAGGGATGTTTTGTTGTGCTATAACATGAGCAGGGGCCACCGACTGTGGTTCTCACAGTAGGAAGCCACTGTTCTGGCCGCACTGATTGCAGTCCACGAGGAAAAGGATGTTTCTAGAGCTGCTTTCTCAGCAAAAAACCACAGCACAGTTCATCAGTACAGAGCCCACCATACCCTCATTCATCATGTAATTACGCACAAAAAAACAATCCCACCCATAGTTCAGAGATATCACGGTTTAATGTAAGAGCAAAGTCTATCCACATGTCCAGTCTGGTGGTAGACCAGCAGCAGGAAAAATATAAATCCCTATTTCACAATGTAATCTTGATATCTTGTATGCATGCTTGTCTGTGCCCCTGTGTGTAACAGACAGGAGTGTGTACGTGCATTGTGCACAAGCCTATGTAGACACACTTATATTGCGCTGTTAAAATAACATAAAAATTAACTGTGACATGACTTTAGACCAGGTTTGTGGTGGTTTTAGCGCAAGCGCTTTGTGCTCGCTCAAGATAGCGATACGCCAAAACTTATCCTGGCTACTCCTCATCTTAAGACCAACCCACCCAGTTCACTTGCTATGGGTACGGGATCACTTGGTAGTTAAACAACGTGAGCGCTGGGCACTATAATGACCCCTGCGCCGGGTGTAAGATAGCAAAGACACTTGCGTTTGGGTTAGCGCTGCTCAGCACCGGGTGTAAGATAGGGCCCTTAGAGCAGGGGTTCCCAAACCGGTCCTGGGGGACCCCTGTGTATGCTGGTTTTTGTTGCAACCACAGTTGCAATCCCAGAATTTTAAGAAGCTGTTAATTTTTCTTAATTAGGTGCTTGTTATGTTTGGAGGAATTATTCACCCTCTTAAGCCACATTATATCAGAAATAGCTATGGATGCCATGTAGAATAAACACCCCATGTTCACATTGTGCTTATTGTGCTATATTATTTAAAAAAGATAAGAAAATTATTTAACAGATCCATTTAAAGACTGATTTGAATCAATAGGCTCCTAATTGGTGAAAGTGTGGACACATGGCGACTAAAACTAACCAAATTTTGGTAGATAATCTGCTACATTATGGGAAGGATGTGCTTTGTCTTGTCTGTTCTGTAGTGATCTTGATGATGTCTCTGTATGCACTTATTGTACATTGCTTTGGATTAAAGCGTCTGCTAAATGAATGTAATGTAATGTAAAATGTAATAATGAAGAATTCAAACACAAAGCAAATGATAACGAGCCAAACCTGCATTGTGTTAATAAGCTTAAAGAAAAAATGGAGTTAAACACGTGTTCAACAACCTAATTAGGAGCCTATTGATTCACTTCACTCTTTAATTTGAGTGAAAATACATTATTTTGTAACCTCTTTTTATGTAATTGTTGCAATATAGCACAATAAGCACGTGAACATGGGGAGTTTGTTCTACATGGCATGCATAGCTATTTCTGACATAATGTGTCTTAAGAGGTTGAATAATTCCTCCAAACATGAAAAGCACCTAATTAAGAAAAATGAACAGCTTGTTAAAATTCTGGGATTGCAACTGTGGTTGCAACGAAAACCAGCATACACAGGGGTCCCCCAGGACCGGTTTGGGAACCCCTGCCTTAGAGTCTTTCCACAAGGTTGATGCCTTGATGTGTTTGGCTGCCTTCCAGAAGGCATCTGCACTCCACAGCCCTTCTTTGCAAGAAAATGTACTCAAACTTTTAAGAACTTTCCCCTGATCTAGATTAAGGTGCTGTGCAATGGCAATGATGGTACCATATGTCGCAGAAACCTGCTCTCCAGAAAGGGCCTGTTCAGCACATTTTCTTTGTTTGTCATTTTTTTCAACTTTTTGTGTTTTATTAGCTTTGCTTAAGCATGAAATTGTTACAGTGAGTGGTGATTTACCCTGGAAAATTCCCTCCTTTTGCAACTCTAGTCCTGATTAGAGTGGAATGATGAAAACTAGTACTAATGACATCGGGGGCCAGTAACCCACAGTTAGGGAACTGGGCTTGGGATGCAAAGGTTGTGGGTTTGATTCCAAGGTTGCACGCTGTCCATGAGCACGGTACATAACCTGAGTTGCTTCAGTAAGTATCCAGCTGTATAATTGGATTGCCTGTAAAATAATGTAAACTGTGTAAGTCACTCTGGATAAGAGTGTCTGCTAAATGTTTCAACTGTTGATAATGTAGGAGCCTTACATTAATGCATGAATTCTGTCCGCTGTATGCTTTCTGTATGGGTGCGGATGGATTTACACATCAGAGGGGAAATGAGCCCAGCTTTTTGTTTTCTGACAGGACACAGTAAAGCACTTGGATCTGGTCTTCCATCAGATCCCCTGCTGTGCCTTCTGTTTGGCTTTTTCATTATTATTAACTCCAGGAAAGTTACTGGCTACACTCAAAGTCCAGTAGCTCAAAGTGCCTGAAAACTTCAGTTCAACTAACAGACAACTTAATCAATTTAACAGACCCCAGATAGGCCCCAGGCAAGTGGAGTCGGAGAAGGTCTCAGTGTTGGACTTTTCTTAGCTCCCTCACAATAGCACAACATACGCGTCAATGGGAAATGGCCAGAGCTCCCTCACAATAGCACACCATACGCGTCAATGGGAAATGGCTAGAGCTCCCTCACAATAGCACAACATACGCGTCAATGGGAAATGGCTAGAGCTCCCTCACAATAGCACAACATACGCGTCAATGGGAAATGGCTAGAGCTCCCTCACAATAGCACAACATACGCGTCAATGGGAAATGGCCAGAGCTCCCTCACAATAGCACAACATACGAGTCAATGGGAAATGGCCAGAGCTCCCTCACAATAGCACAACATACGCGTCAATGGGAAATGGCTAGAGCTCCCTCACAATAGCACAACATACGAGTCAATGGGAAATGGCCAGAGCTCCCTCACAATAGCACAACATACGCGTCAATGGGAAATGGCCAGAGCTCCCTCACAATAGCACAACATACGCGTCAATGGGAAATGGCCAGAGCTCCCTCACAATAGCACAACATGCGCGTCAATGGGAAATGGCCAGAGCTCCCTCACAATAGCACAACATACGAGTCAATGGGAAATGGCCAGAGCTCCCTCACAATAGCACAACATACGCGTCAATGGGAAATGGCCAGAGCTCCCTCACAATAGCACAACATACGCGTCAATGGGAAATGGCTAGAGCTCCCTCACAATAGCACAACATACGCGTCAATGGGAAATGGCTAGAGCTCCCTCACAATAGCACAACATACGCGTCAATGGGAAATGGCTAGAGCTCCCTCACAATAGCACAACATACGCGTCAATGGGAAATGGCTAGAGCTCCCTCACAATAGCACAACATACGCGTCAATGGGAAATGGCCAGAGCTCCCTCACAATAGCACAACATACGCGTCAATGGGAAATGGCCAGAGCTCCCTCACAATAGCACAACATACGAGTCAATGGGAAATGGCCAGAGCTCCCTCACAATAGCACAACATACGCGTCAATGGGAAATGGCTAGAGCTCCCTCACAATAGCACAACATACGAGTCAATGGGAAATGGCCAGAGCTCCCTCACAATAGCACAACATACGCGTCAATGGGAAATGGCCAGAGCTCCCTCACAATAGCACAACATACGCGTCAATGGGAAATGGCTAGAGCTCCCTCACAATAGCACAACATACGAGTCAATGGGAAATGGCTAGAGCTCCCTCACAATAGCACAACATACGCATCAATGGGAAATGGCCAGAGCTCCCTCACAATAGCACAACATACGCGTCAATGGGAAATGGCTAGAGCTCCCTCACAATAGCACACCATATGCGTCAATGGGAAATGGCCAGAGCTCCCTCACAATAGCACAACATACGCGTCAATGGGAAATGGCCAGAGCTCCCTCACAATAGCACAACATACGCGTCAATGGGAAATGGCTAGCAGGCATCCAGGAATTCCTCTTCTTTATTCACTTCTAAATATCACATCAATCCCTTCCTTCAGTGATGCCTTTGGCAGGCTTTTCATGGTTATTTTTTTACAGTGACTGCAGTGAACAAAACGTTTCAAAGTTGTCAGCGCCGGTTATCTCCAGCGGACAATCGGCTGAGCGAATCACAGGAAATTCATTTTCAGGGTGCAGTGCAGTGTGGGAACTTTTACGGCTTGGAGAGAGAGACACCTGCACAGTCTCATCTGACTCCCAGAAAGCCTGTGGGCTTCCTTAGGGAAATGAAATATAACTGCAATATATATGGTAACATACTGCAATATACTGCATTATACAACAGTTCCAACCTTGAACTGTGATTGGCCGAGCTTGCGGCCTCATGCCTACGACCAAATCACATCCATACTGACGTACAGTATAACAACACTCCCTCTCATGTGATATTGCTTAAATACACTGCCCGGCCAAAAACAAAGTCGCCTTTGCACCCGTCATGCATAGTGCCCACTGTACAAGCCTCTGGAGGCAGTGTTATGATCTGGGGTTGCTTCAGTTGGTCAGGTCTAGGCTCAGCAACATTATGCAGCAATAAAATGAAGTCAGCTAAGTACCTGAATGTACTGAATGACCAGGTTATCCTATCAATGGGCATTTTCCAGGACGACAATGCCAAGATTCATTGGGCTCAAATTGTGAAAGAGTGATTCAGGGAGCATGAGGAATCATTTTCACACATGAATTAGCCACCAGATTCCTGACCTTAACCCCATTGAAAGTCTTTGGGATGTGCTGGAGAACACTTTACGGAGTGGTTCGACTCTCCCGTCGTCAATACAAGATCTCAGCCAAAAATTCATGCAACTCTGGATGGAAATAAATGTTGTGACATTGCATAAGGTTGTCGAAACAATGCCACAACAAATGTGCGCCGTAATCAAAGCTAAAGGCGGTCCAACGAAATATTAGAGTGTGCGACTTTTTTTTTGGCTGGGCAGTGTATATTGCAATATCCTATAAATGGCCTGGATTCAACATTTGTCCTTGAAGTTAACTTAAATAAATAGTCAAATAAATACCAGTGGCAGTTCTCTTTTTAACAAGCACAGCTTGGTGAGTTCATGTTGAGATGTATGGCGCAGTCCATAGGGCTGCCATATTCAAGTATCCCCCCACGCAGGCGGTGGTTCAACCCCCGCGGCCGCCATGGCAACTTCTGCACTGTGACCCCTCATCTGTGTGTTACCCTCTCTGCTCTGTAACGGTCTGAATCTTCTTCTTCTTCGTTTGGGTGGGATCTTTTGTCCCACATCCCCAGGCTCGGGGCCGAGGGGCTATCCTTTTACCACCCCGAGCCTAGGGGGGGGTTCACCCGGACTATATTTCAGGGCACACCTCCAGTAGCCACGTCACCGTGTCATCATCCAGAACCGACAGACCATGCATCCCATTGGGTGCCCGATAAATCGGGCAGTCCAGGATGACATGGTCTGCGGTTTGTTCCTCCGCGCCACACTCGCAGGCTGCGCAAGAAGCCAAGCCCCATCTGTGCATCGATGAGCGGAAGCGCCCAACGCCGGTCCGGAGGCGGTTAAGCCTCACCCATGCCAGTCTAGGCAGGTCCACCCCAATAGGGGGAAAACCGACGTCTGGGATGAAGTCACGGAGTCTAGAGGTGTTCTCCTCCCACTCCGTGCTCCAGATGTAATCCGCCCACCGTGCCGCACTGATGTTAAGATCACTGCATTGCTGCAGGAATTCCTGTGCGGCAGGCACAAATGGGTGTCTCGACTTAAGGCGCCGGGGAGGCTCAGCAATTACAGCGAGCCTTTCGTGGAGCAGATGGTTTGGCTCCATGGCCCGGCACGCGACACGTGCTGTGGCTCCCGCGCGGCGAAGCCCAGCGGGCTGGATGCCTGCAAGAATGGGAAGATTGTCCACGGGAGTGGGACGCAGGCATCCTGTCACGATGCGCAAGGCTTCGTTGATGGGCGTATCGATGAGGCGGGTGTGGGCACTGCGACACCATACCGGTGCGCAGTACTCACTAGTCGAGTAAACAAGGGCCAGGGCTGCCGTACGCAATGTTCTTGCGTCGGCGCCCCAGCCTGACCCGACTAGTCGCCTCATCAATGCCACACGAGATGTTAACTTCTTGCGCAGTGACTCAAGGTGTCGGCGAAACGTGAGCGACCTGTCCAATGTCACGCCGAGGTAGATTGGCTCAGCGCAGCATGGCAGGGGTGTTCCGCCAATATATATTCGGAGCTCACGTTTAGCCTCCCTGTTGTTAAGATGGAAGGCCGCCGACACCGTCTTTGCCTCGCTGAGCTTCAACCTCCATTTCCAGAGGTATGCCACTAGTGTCTGCATGTCCTGGCTCAATGTCCCCTCCAATGACTGCCAGTCTCCAGCGGAGTACACCAACGCGAGGTCATCCGCGTAGGCATACTTCCGCGAGACTGTATCAGGCAAGTCATAAGTGTAGATATTATAGAGGAGGGGGGCCAGGACAGATCCCTGGGGGACGCCGTTCTTGAGGCGTCGTAACCTGCTTTGCTGTCCGCTACCGGTGGTAAGGTTAAAGCTGCGATTTCGGACAAGCTCCAAGATCATACTGACCATGTGCCTGTCCGGCAGCAGGCGGAGCAGCTTGCAGGTGAGGCCGCGGTGCCATACGGTATCATAGGCAGCCGTCAGATCGACAAAAACGGCTCCGGCCTTCTTCTTGAACGAAAAGCTGTCCTCGATGTCTTGAGTCATCAAAGTGACTTGGTCTACGGTCGATCTCCCGCGTCGGAACCCGGCCTGCTCCCGAGGGAGCAGTGGGTCGACGATCGGTTCGACGCGGGCGTAGATAAGACGCTCGAGGATCTTGAAGGGGATGCAGAGCAAGGAGATGGGACGGTAGCTCTTAGGATCCCCTTCAGGCTTATTCGGCTTAGGGATCGCGACAACTAGGGCTCTTCTCCAGATTTTGGGGATCTTGAGTTGGCGCAAGCAGGAAGAGAGGAAAGCTCTTAACCAGGACTTCAGGGCAGGTGCGGCATGGAGTATAAGCTCCGGGCAGATGGAATCAGGGCCCGGAGCTTTTCCTGGCTTTAGGTGCTGGAGGGCGGCAGCGAACTCCTCCGGTGTGAATTCACCGGAGATGTTATCGCTGCTAGATGTTGGGGCCCTCCAGAGGTCAGACACTTCTTTTGCCACGAGTCGTGATGACTCGCGGTCTTTACCCTCGTATACCCCATTTTTCACAAATTGTGATGCGATTTTATTTGCAGAAATGGGGCAGTGACGAGGGGAGTGTCTTGACCTGCCAGTGAGGTTGTTCAGGATACTCCATGCCTTGCGGCTGGAGTGCGAGAAGTCGATGGAATTGACAGCCTCCTCCCAGCGCTCTTGTCTCCTCCGGCCGAGTCTTGACAACAGGGCTGTAGCAGCCCTGTTTGACTCGGTTCCGGCAGGAGCCTGAAGGAAAACGCGGTAGAGGTTCTCGCACTCCGCATCCCAGCACGGTTTGTAGCTATTGCGACGTCCGCGTGGGATGGATTTCTTGGCCGCTTTCACTAACATGCCACAGAAGTCCCGGTATGCCTCATCCACGTTGTTGGTATTAGGCGATGGGAGACGCCACGTGGATTTGTTAGTGAAGAGGCGGAAGCGTTTCCAATTGGCCTTACGGAAATTCCATCGCTTCACCGGCTCACTCAGGATAGAGTCCACGAGTTTAGGCACGGTTATCAGCGATGGTCGATGTTGGGACCGCGGGAACTTTCCGAGCACACGTCTGTCCGGGAGCTGGTTGTCTGCACCGACACTCGCAAATGCCACGTCAGGATTCGTCCCAGTGTTCCAGCGACCGGAGAGAAAGCTGGCTGCACCCTTTGGATCGTATAACAGGGTCAGGCAGTTGTTAGCTGCCCAAGCAGCCAGGTTCTCTCCGTTGGGTGTGTTGGTATTGTACCCCCAGTCTTCATGCTGACAGTTAAAGTCGCCAGCATAGAGACAGGGGTGGGGGAACACCGGGACAGACACCGGCGTGAATCGCGAGGGGGGAGGCTTGTAGACGTTTACAATTTTAAAACCGGCAACGTCCACGCACAACCACTCAATCTCCGAGTCAGCCGGAGATTGATCGGCGAGAGTCCAGCTCAGCCTTTCATGGACAAACGTGGCAAGGCCGTGTTTCCTGCTTAGGATAGACCCAGCTAGTGTGAAATTTGGTAATACTAGCTTATCTGCTGAAAAGCAATGGGTCTCCTGGAGGAGGATGACGAGGGCCTTGGTGGTATAGGCCAGCTCCTCGATGACGCTGATCTTGTTGGAGGTGAGTCCTTCGGTGTTCAGCTGCAGTATTCTGGGTTGGAGGCCAGCGGAGTAATCACCACCGGCTCTCCTCCCCGACTGCAGCCGAGCACCAGCCCGGGTGAGGGCCCTAAATTGGCAAATTCTGTTTCGCTTATGACTGCGATTGCGGTCTGAATGACTGGCTGCTTCCTTTCTATTCAAAAAGGAATATAGCACTCACTTTTATCTAGGAGCACAATGAACAGTTCTGTTTCAAAACAAAACACACATCTGGTTTACATTGTTTTGGAATAATGCATTCACACAATTATAAAGTGCCACAAATCTTACACTCAGTGTAGCCCTTTTAAGGGTTAAATTTTTCACACTTCAGCACTTTGAGTTGAAGAGAACTTAGGTGAGAAGTCTCAGTTACGATTAAAGAACAATTCAATCAAAGCAGTGATTTGTGTATCTCAGGGTTTGATTACCCCACCTTCCAACTAGAGCATTTCAGTCATAAAACCTGAATTCCACCTATACTGAAGTCACTTGTCTCAAATAAGGAACTTAATTATCGTGGCCACACTCCTCCACAAATAGGTGATTAGGGGTGGCATGGAAAACAGACTGAAAAATAGCTGAAAAAGAAAAAGTACAGTGATAGGGTCCATACTTCACCGGCAGGAAGTACAGTGATAGGGTCCATACTTCACAGGCAGGAAGTACAGTGATAGGGTCCATACTTCACAGGCAGGAAGTACAGTGATAGGGTCCATACTTCACCGGCAGGAAGTACAGTGATAGGGTCCATACTTCACAGGCAGGAAGTACAGTGATAGGGTCCATACTTCACCGGCAGGAAGTACAGTGATAGGGTCCATACTTCACAGGCAGGAAGTACAGTGATAGGGTCCATACTTCACCGGCAGGAAGTACAGTGATAGGGTCCATACTTCACAGGCAGGAAGTACAGTGATAGGGTCCATACTTCACCGGCAGGAAGTACAGTGATAGGGTCCATACTTCACAGGCAGGAAGTACAGTGATAGGGTCCATACTTCACCGGCAGGAAGTACAGTGATAGGGTCCATACTTCACAGGCAGGAAGTACAGTGATAGGGTCCATACTTCACAGACAGGAAGTACAGTGATAGTGTCCATACTTCGCTGGCAGGAAGTACAGTGATAGGGTCCATACTTCACAGACAGGCAGTACAGTGATAGGGTCCATACTTCACAGGCAGGAAGTACAGTGATAGGGTCCATACTTCGCCGGCAGGAAGTACAGTGATAGGGTCTATACTTCACAGACAGGCAGTACAGTGATAGGGTCCATACTTCACAGGCAGGAAGTACAGTGATAGGATCCATACTTCATAGACATGAAGTACAGTGATAGGGTCCATACTTCACAGACAGGCAGTACAGTGATAGGGTCCATACTTCACAGACAGGAAGCACAGTGATAGGATCCATACTTCACAGACAGGAAGTACAGTGACAGGGTCCATAATTCACAGGCAGGGAGTACAGTGATAGGGTCCATACTTCACAGGCAGGGATGGGAGGGGAGAGGGATGTTTAAGAGAGCAGGGTGATGCTGTGATCACCAGGTGGATGAATGCAGTCTGGATGAATTCCAGTCCTAAGCATAGAATAGTGACCCATTTATTGAAACAAATGAGGAAATTAGATTTATTACACGCAACGCCAAGCAGCAAAAGAGTAAAACTGTTTCAACCTCTGTTCTTGTCTATTCTCTTCCTTTTAACCCTAAATAGAGCCAGAGACTGTATGCAGGAGTGAGCACTGAGCAGGAGCATAGTCTGAGAGCACACAAGTACAAATGCTCAAGTCTAACACAGCCACCAACTCTCTGGTTTTAATGTGCATGCATGTGTGTGTATGTGTGCATGTGTGCGCGTGTCTGTGTCTGTGTCTGATCCAGGGCTCAGATGGTGACGAACATCAAACGAATAAGAGCATATCTTTACTGGAGAGCCAACACCACCACCTACTGCACTGTCTGGAGAAGACCACGGTGAGTCCACCCATAACCTACTGTTTTCACATTTCACAGATAAAACTGCAGCCCATAACCCACTGCTAAGCCATTTCACAGGTAAAACTGCAGCCCATAACCCACTGCTTAGCCATTTCACAGGTAAAACTGCAGCCCATAACCCACTGCTTAGCCATTTCACAGGTAAAACTGCAGCCCATAACCCACTGCTTAGCCATTTCACTGGTAAAACTTCAGCCCATAAACACTGTTTAGCCATTTCACGGGTAAAACTGCAGCCCATAATCCACTGCTTAGCCATTTAACTGGTAAAACTGCAGCCCATAACCACTGTTTAGCCATTTTACGGGTAAAACTTCAGCCCATAATCACTGCTTAGCCATTTCACAGATAAAACTTCAGCACATAAAGCACTGCTTAGCCATTTCACAGATAAAACTGCAGCCCATAACCACTGCTAAGCCATTTCACAGGTAAAACTGCAGCCCATAACCACTACTAAGTCATTTCACAGGTAAAACTGCAGCCCATAACCACTGTTTAGACATTTCACGGGTAAAACTGCAGCCCATAACCACTGCTTAGCCATTTCACAGATAAAACTGCAGCCCATAACCACTGTTAAGCCATTTCACAAGTAAAACTGCAGCCCATAACCCACTGCTTAGCCATTTCACAGATAAAACTGCAGCCCATAATCACTGCTAAGCCATTTCACAAGTAAAACTGCAGCCCATAACCCACTGCTTAGCCATTTCAGAGATAAAACTGCAGCCCATAACCACTGTTAAGCCATTTCACAAGTAAAACTGCAGCCCATAACCCACTGCTTAGCCATTTCACAGATAAAACTGCAGCCAATAATCACTGCTAAGCCATTTCACAAGTAAAACTGCAGCCCATAACCCACTGCTTAGCCATTTCACAGATAAAACTGCAGCCCATAACCACTGCTAAGCCATTTCACAAGTAAAACTGCAGCCCATAACCCACTGCTAAGCCATTTTTTAAAATGAGGGCAAGGAAATGTTTTGAACACAAAGATGGTATAATTTCCTTGAGATACTAAGTACTTCATATCAGTTATTTAAACAGATTGCTAATGTCTGGTGCCAAAATGGATTAACTCAAACTTTTTCAAGGAATCAAATGACACTGATCTCTCATCACCAAGCTGTAAACATTGTGAACAAATGCATCTACTGTTATGTTCAGTAAATTTAAGTAACTAGCGGAATATTTAGCCACCAGTACAATTCATGCTAATTAACTGCAGGTCTGAATAAATTAATTTCACCAAATGAAAATTCTGAATCTGAAAGGTGAGGTGAGGTAAGCAATTGTGATGTATAATTAATGACTGTGGTTTACATAAAAGCTATCCAGCTGCACTTTTTCAGGCTAAAATGGCTGAAATGGTCCAAATAGGCTTGCCAGCGAATACTCTGGAACCTGCTCAAAAGTGATGAGGTCTTTATTATCATCTAAAACACTCAACTCATTCATCTGGATGACATTGCACAAGAAACATTTTTGTCTACCAGACTTGGAAGCCTTAAAAACTTAACTTTCCTTTTACTAGAAGGAAACATTCAAATGATTCAGGGATATACAATATTAACACAGCACTTTTGCTTAAGTCATCATCGATTTGGTACTTTTATACTCTTGTAATGGTATGGGACTGACAGAGAACATATAAAAGTTTATGTTTGTTAGACAGCAGTCGGTCTCGGTCTTCTCCTCCGGCAGGCCCACGAGTTTGTGGACGAGCAGATGTACGAGCAGAACTGCCTGCAGGGGGCGCTACAGAACTACCACTCCCGCAGTCCCTCACTGTCCAGCCAGAGCGGGACTTTGGGCACCTGCTGCTCACACCGTGGGAAAAGGAGCACTCACCTGCCCAACTCCAGTGCCCCCCCAGCCCACCTGCGCAGCCTCCAGGAGCTCAGCACCGTCCACATCCAGTGCGGGGGCCAGCCGGCCCGCAGTACCAGGTCAGGGCCCCTAGAGGGCAGCAGAACTCTGAGAAATAAACCGTGCAGCCTGAATCACAGCAGGTCACCTGGGCTTTGCTAGCAATGAGAGTGGATATTATATTAGCTTACTGATGCATATTATATTTACAATAATGAACGAAGCATCAAACTTAATTTCCTTATGCTACTCTTCAGGTTAGCAAGATCCACTGACACTGCAACTATGTGTAGCACAGGTGCACAGGTCTGTTATCTGGTCCAATTTCTTTCACAACAAAACAGCAAGCAGACCAGGAGCACCCAACCGACCTGTGGGACTACCAGCCACAGTCAGCACTAGCACAGTCAGGATTTAATCCTGATTCCACTCGTGGGGCCCATCCATGCACTTTAACAGTGCCTTAACTGGCTTCCTTGAATACACTTTTGACCTACTTTGACAGTTACCTGTCTCTTGCAAATAAAAGAGCAGTTGAAAGCTACTGCAGGGCTCTTCTCAAAAGTTTGACCTGACTAGTTGCCTGTTGCTTTTAAGCCATTTCATATGTTGCCATTTATGGTCTGTAGCACTAGTCAGTGGGTGGCAGTGTGGTATAATGGTTAGGGAACTGGGCTTGGATCTTAAAGGTTGCAGGTTTGATTCCCAGGTTGAACACCGCCATTGTACCCTTGAGCAAGGTACGTAACTAGAATTCATTCTGTATATATCCAGCTGTATAAATGTATGCTATGTATAACAAAAAAAACTGAATGTTGGGCAAATCACACTGGATAAGAGCATCTACTAAATGGCAGTAATGAAACTAGTTTGCCAGTGTTGATCTCTTTATGGACCGGAACCATTTCAACCAATCACCAGGGTGCCATTTGAAAATGAATTTATGGTAATCAAAGCTGTTACCAAGGTCGTTAGCACCATAAAGTAAAAGAGAGGGGAGTTTTACAGGGGGGGGTTTTACAGACCCCCCCCCCCCCCCCCCCCCCCCTTCTTAACACAGAGGATGGGAGAGAGTTTAGGTGTAACCGCCCACCCCACTTCTTAACACAGAGGATGGGAGAGAGTTTAGGTGTAACCCCCCACCCCCCCTTCTTAACACAGAGGATGGGAGAGAGTTTATGTGTAACCGCCCACCCCCCCTTCTTAACACAGACGATGTGAGAGAGTTTATGTGCAACCCCCCACCCCCCCTTCTTAACACAGAAAATGGGTTATGCTTATGCATAAGTTAGACATGGGCAAAAGCCTAGCGGAAGTTTTCTGGGGACTACATTCAACGTGCAAACAATTAAGGAAAGTGAAATGAGGACTCTAGAAAAATAACCATAATAACAATGTTCCCCCTCTTTCAGCCGCTCCAGTCTCAACATGAAGCCGGACGACGGCGTCCGCCTGAACTGCAAGGGCGGACAGATCACCACAGCAATCATTAGCATCCCCACCCCCCCGGGGGGCGGCAGCCAGCAACCCCCCAGCCCTGGGGGCGGCCATCGCCCCGCCCCCTACTCGAACGTGGTGAAGGTGTCCGCTCTGTGAGGACAGCGAGTCTTCTTCAGCCTGGACGCAGTGACCCTCGGAGACCAGCAGGGGGAGCCATGGGGAGACATGTCGGGAGAGACCGGTCTCTCCAGGGAGATAGAGGAGGGAAGAGACTCCCTCCCTGTGGTGAGGGAGGTGGGCATTTCAGCAATGAAGGGAGAGAAGAGAGGAGCTCCAACCATGCTCTATGTGGAGGCAGGAGTGAATTTTACCCGGCCAGTTACATTTCACCATAAACTGATTATACAAGAAACTTACAGGACACGTTACTGTACACGTTACTGTTACGTTTGTCAAGTACCTTTTAGAGGTTTATTTTGGCCTGCGAGGAGTTACAACAGCAACAGAAGTACTTTTTCATCACGTATGATTTACTTTTCAAAGCAAAAGCAGGTAGATGAAAAAATATGCCAGTGCGTAGCTCACGTACGAGTTACCATTTGTTTTTGTGTCGTGCATATGATCAGCCTGTTCTTCTTGATAGACAACAAAACGAAATTTGCCAAAATATTCTGTATATTCTTTCTTTTTTGCAATTCAAGTTTGAAACATTTTAAACAAGGTAGGTATGTCAGTCATGGATTGTGAGATGAGTTTTATGATGCGTATGTCTGTGTGTGAATGAGAAAGATAGTGTGGTCATACACATAAACTTTCAGCCACTAACGGTGGGGAACTGAATTATATTTTTGACCTGTAATTAAGCACAAATTGTGCCCCATCTTCTTGCTGATGCTCGTTTGATCTCCGGCAGGATTTCTCAAATCATCTCATTTCCTCGTAAGAAATGGCTTTCAGGTGTTTCAGGTGTACAGGTGAACAGGTGTACCAGTATTTCTTTCATTAAGATGAGAACAGGAACCTGAGGCCTTTGCTGAGTTAAGGATGTAGATATACAGTATCTGAGCTCTGACCTCTGACGTATTTAGGAGAAAAGAATTCAGATATATTTTGTTTGGGAGTAAAGAATTAATAAATATTTTGTAATATTGGCTATCTTATGGCAGACTATTCCACCTCTCGCTCTCATGTAGCTATAAGCGGCCCTCTTGTCTTAATGCCTCTGCTAATTGTTCTTTTTCAGTCCTTGTTTTCAGACATTTGCGTGTTTTAATTGTTGGTTGTGTGCTATGTGTGATTAGGGTTTGTGATTTTTTTTTCCCCACCCTAGCAAGTTGATCTCTGTTGCCCTATGAAGTACTTGATTTTAGTTGTTGTGGCAATTTTGTATCCATCAAGATGTCCGCAAACCCCTCCCAGGAGGAGAGAGAGAGTGGGATCCCCCCCTCTCACCCCACCCCACCCCCACGCTGTGCCCTATGCCCCTCTTCTGTACCAGGATTGTACCAGGATTCCATCCAGCTTGCCAACATGAAGCAAAGTCATGCTTCAGAGAGAAATTGTGATGACCAAGTCAGTGGCCTCTAATTCCCTTTGTTCATCTCTGTGCATAATTACAATATCACCGTTGACATCCAAAATCCTTTCATCCTTTATTTTTACTTATTTATTTACAAATACTGGAAGTTCTCACCCAGCTTTATTGACTGTACATTTCTCATAACTCAACATATAGGCCTAGGCCCTGAACATAAAAATCTCATAACACAACAACATATTAACACTATGTGAGAAAACCAAAATGTTGTGCTGGCAAATTAAAAAAATATTCAGTTTATCGACATACACGGTTTTGCCACAGCAAAGACATTACATTGTGATCTGAAACAAACAAAAAAGCTTTTTTACTGCTAAATAAATTAAGAAATAATTCAAATTAATGACTGACATCCCATTATAGTGCACATGAAATTGGAATAGCCTTTGGCTATTAGATGTTATCTTCACAGTTGAACCTCACTAATATAATAGTACAAGTGGGTGTGACAAGCACATGTGCAGCAGTGGTATATTAGTGTAAATGGAGAAGAACACTGATATTACAGGTGTGGACAAAAGCACTCATCAAACGTTAATCTGTTTCCCAATATTAGCATAACCCTGCTGACTCAGGTTCCTGGTGCCTGTTCCATAATGGAAAACTAATGAAAGTAGTAAACAAGACCAAAGGCTGTTCGCTGAGCCATTGAGATAAAAGGCCATTGTGCTGAATATAGCCCTGTGAGAACTTGGTTAGACTGTGACATTCGCTGGCTAACTTTTGTAAATATTTTGAGTTTGATGACATCCAATTGGATGAGAGCCAGGGTTACTTCAAAATATTTACAAAAGTTAGTCGGCTAACTCCTTAATCCCACTTTGTGAAATACCCCCCTGGTTCGTGGCAGGCGGTGATTGTGTCTGCTCTGCTATAATTTTAGCAGGGGTATGTAAATAAAACTGCCTAAAAGCCTTGGCCTACCACAGCCCCAGTGTTCAGGATCCCCGTGTGTGAGGAACAGCCCAGTACAGTGCTCCGTACTCAAGACGCATTTTCCTTTTCTCACTTTTACTCCTTAATTTGGAATCACACTACGACACTCATCACACTTCCTCTATCAATTTGGAAGGGCACAGACCCACATGAGCTCATGCTCCGAAGCGTGCGATGTCAGCTGCCCTTTATTATCACACCGCAGTCGAGAAGTCAGGCTCACACAGACACGAGTTGGAGGAAGACACTTGTGTGTGCAGCTCAACGTGCGAACTGCAAGTAATCCCCATCATCACCCAGCTGATACCCTCCCACCCTGGACGATGCTAGTGCCCAACTATGCATCGCCCAGCAGGGTGCGGTCCGAATTGGAACCCAGGCCGCAGGGCCCATCCACGCACTGGAACAGTGCCTTAACAGGAAGAGCAGCCCAATCGGCCCCACTCAAATACATTTTCAATGCAGAGGTGAAATGGAGACCATTGTGCCCTTTTCTCCAATGAGCAGAAAAGTGTTTTTACCACTTATGCTCTCCTTACTTAGATTTTTTACTGATTCATTTGCATTCACTGTCCCAAAATAATGACAAGCAAGATTTGTGCATAAAAACTCTGAGCTTTGATGGGTCAAGTACTCCTTCCATCATAAAGTTATTTTAAAATGTATATTGTCACTACAAAAATAGTTTTTTATAACTGTATTCAATCACATTCTTCAACAAATGGATATTAAATAGATATCATATTAAATATATAGACACATAGTTTACATATACAGTTTATATATATGAATTATTCTTTATGTGACGTTATCACAGGCCATGCTGCATCAAAGCTCTGAGCCTTTTTTGTTTTTCACACCAAATATAGGCACGTGAGGCCGTTTCCCACATCTGTTTATGTTTCAACACAACCTGGTAAGGCGTCTAGTGCATTTTGGCTATGACTTTCTGGTTGGGCTGTACTGCCCAGATTGGGCTGTGATTGGCAGGGAGCTCAACCAATGGTTGACCTTCCCCTTCCATCACTGAAAAAAAATTCCAATTCAATCTACTGTTGGGACAGCATCTCTCTTGAGAGGGGACGGGTGGGTATGTCTCGCTTAAATGTCTCGCTGGACATTCCTTTGGCACCTCCCACAGCAGGATAAGTCTATGTAGCTGCCACTCTGTACACCTGGGAGAATGGTTTGGACCTTGCAGACTTGTAAAGCTCACAGCTCAATACCACTGCTGAAGAGGTGTGTGGTCTACGACTCGCACAGCATGTACACGGGTCACCTGAGGTGCTCCATCAGCTGCCCCTGTCCAAAATGCAGGTGTGCTTACCAAGCCAGTGAGGGGGCGTGCCCTCTGCTCATCTGACTCTTCCATCTTTAAAAATAGTCAAATGAAAGTAGAGGTGACCTCAGTGGAGTGACCTCATCCTAGAGCACTGTGTGAGGTGTTATTTACGTTGCCGTGGACATGGGGGCACAGATGTGCCATCCCAAAAGAGACAGAGGAGGGAGGGGGGCTCTTCATACGTGTGAATTATTTGTGTTGTTTTATATTGGAAACATGAAGGAAAAATTTGTAATGTGCGTGTCCTTGTTTTCCTTTCTCTCTCTCCACCCAGTTCTTTCATTTGAACTCTGGCTGTTTGCTGTGTGTATTCTGTCAGATGTTGTGTATCAGTTCTGACTTTGTCTTGTGTCTCAATGACTGTGAAGAGCCTGATTGAAATCTGCATCTGCCACAAATACAGCCTTGTGGAATTTATTCTTCCAACAACTTTGTCTCTGCCTCTCTCTGAATGTGTGTGTGTGTGTGTGTGTGTTTCTGTATTTCCCACCTACATGATGGAAAATACTGAAAGAAAGGGATCTGTCAACATAAATTTCAACAGGAAAAAGAACCTCAAAGCACTCGACATCAGAACTCTTATTCACAGAATGTAATGAAGTTTTAATGGACATGAACTGAGGTACTATTTGACCTTACAACTGTGGTGGCTTTAAAATGGCTGTAAAAGTGCCCTTCCCTACATCCTTTTTCTTCTAATGTACAGTATGTGCTGATAAAAAAGGAAATTATACCATAGATATTTATAGTTTATCAGCTCTGTTGGATTCCATCTGATTGATATTTATGGTGATCCTTCTCCCACTATATTTCTGAAAACATGGAGTACATTTTTTGAATACAGATTTGTTTTTACACACCATTTAATTTAATAGACTCTGTTCTCCATCATGTCTGGCCTTGCAACTCTCATTCAAAGCTCCTACCACCCGTATGAAGTGTCTGTCGGAAACTATTTGGTAATGAAAGCAAATGAGACATGAAATCAGGCAGTATTCCACAGACAGGTGAAGTCTGCCTGTGACGGCCTTCAGGCAGGTGGACTACAAATCCCAGCTCACACCTGGAGAACACAGTGGATTCCCTGCAGATGGCATTTAGGAATCTGTTCAGTTCAAACTTTCCATTGACAAATGCTAAGCTAAGATAGTTTCTCAACTCCCTATCATATGTATGAAGTAACTGAACAACTAAATAACCTTGTTTCTGTTTCAGTGGGTACATGTATCAACTTTCAGAAATATTGGGGAACAATTTCTAAACTTTTATAAATAATCAAACCCTCACTTTTTGTCGGATCCCTAGCTTGTAATGTTTTGCTAGGTAAATTCTGCTGTCTTCCTAGTTAAACAGCTTCCATACCTACTACACACTGTTCAAGCCACACCACGTCAACATAATGGGATCTTGACGATCTTAGCACATGGTCTAAAATGCATGGTGCAAGTGCATTTAGGGTGTGTCCAACTCCACTTTTGCTAGTTAGAGGGCACATATTTTGAGCGCAACGTAAGGCGCAAGGTACAAATGGGCTGAACTTAGCCTCTTCATTAATTATAGGTGTGTTTTGGGTGTAACATGCAATAAACCAATCAGAGTGTCATCTCTCATGCCCTTTAGAAGCCACCTGCGTTTGTACCTTGGCGGATTGCTAATATAATGGCGGATTTAATAAGACTGCAAAAAGAGCGATTTAGCCTACAGCTGGCGAAACAGACCTGCTTGTGCGCAAGCTTAAAGTGTGCAAGCAAGGAATAGGCTATATGGATCAATATTAGGATCAATATTATTCGGACTAAACATTATGACGCGTTTTGATATACGCAATAATAATCTTAAACATTAGGGATTAACACGGCATGGGTTCCTGGTAATTCCTGACCAAACTATTTTCTGTTTCCCAGAAATATAATAACGGGAAAACAGGAAAATATTTTCCATTAGCTTACACCAGTGCTGTTATTTTAGATAATATATGTGGTTTCATTTAGTTAAAAGCACCTGCAACAGCTGAGTATAACATACCAGAATATGGCTTCCGTCTCATCTTAGAAAAAGGCAACTCGTTTGATTATACAATGAAGCACTGTCAAACATCAATTCCACAGCAGACAGATCACATGCAACAGGCTACATTTTGCCTAGCGAACTTGAAGCCTTGTTTTATGTTTATAATGTTTAAGTTTTATAATGTCCTGCTTATTGAAATATGACCAATGCGTTCTCAAGCCCACTTTTCCAGGATTACAAGGAGAACGTGCGACTATTCTGCAAGAGAAAATGTTTGATTTTTGGCAGAAATATGAATCCCTATTTCACAATGTAATCCTGATATTTTTATGCATGTTTTAACTATTGTCCCCTAACAGAAGATTGTCCCCCCGGAAGATTGCAGGAACTATTGGCCAATATAGAGTCATAGCTTGATCCAGGATAATTGTGAATACATGCGTAACCTTACACGGAGCATCACACATCACCACAGCAATGGGGAGTATAGGGACAGCAGAAATTCATCTCCAGCTCAGCTGCCAGGAGATGATAGAAGTTTGTTAAAATCTGGTGGGATGAAAGCAATTTAAGGCGGCATTCCCCTTCACTGAGGTACAGGTATGTGGTCTTTGACCGATGGACCCTTTTATTATGCATTTTTTTGATATAGCCTACACAATAATAATACTTCACATTGTAATCTTGATAATTTTGTGCGTGCCCCTGTGGGTAACAGACAGGAGGGCGTACGCACATTGTGCACTCACCTATGCAGGCGCACTTATATTGCGCCATTAAAATAACATTGAAACAACTGCGACACGACTTAAGACCAGGTTAGTGGTGGTTTTAGCTCAAACGCAACATTGTATGCGTTTATATTTTATGAAAGTAACTGTGTACATTTAGTATATACACTGAACTGGATGACTGAAACGATTTGTGTTTATGTGTATTTAAAATGAAATGCATACTAAGGGCAATTCACATATTCTCCAGATTATTTAATAAATAGCTGTGTCTTTAACAGTCAATGCAGTAAGAGTATGAAGTATGTTCATGTACTGAATTGCACTCTTTGCACATGGACTGATTTTACTCCTTTATACATACTCTAATTTGAAAGCTCTTCCCTGTCCTTGTAATGTTGACGCTATTTGTAAAGTATTTTTTTTTGTATGGTTGTCAAATGTATGTGGATTTTTAATGCTGCACACAAATTTCCCTCTGGGGACAATAAAGATCTACTGAACACGAAACCTTTCTTTTTGTGTGTTATTTTATTGACCAGTGACAACACAATTCAAACAACACAGCACCACTCTTCCTTATCGTCTCTCTTGCATTTCTGTGGTCTCATCATTTTGTCCCCTGCAGTACCCTCAGAAGCCGTAAGGCCACCATGGCATGATGGTATCGCATTAGTTTCTGGATGGAGAGTTTTGAGAGTTCAAACCTTTTCCTTTATTTCGCTTGCATATCTGTGGTCTCATCATGCTGTACACTGCATGAACTGCAAAATAATGAAAGTCGCAGTGGCTTAATGGTGTCATCAGCAGGGAAGGAGAATGAAGGGGGCTCTTGACTTTTTGGACTGACCCAATTAAGCATGTAAAAATAAAATAAGTAATATAAAATTATATATTATAATTTAAATGCAAGTATGGTCAGTCATAAAAGCAAGAGCCCAATATCTTGGTTCGCTCATCAATATGTTTTTTTTTTTTTTATCATTTTTAAATGCTTGTTTTAAGTTGGCACATCTTTGTTAAAAGGGAGTTGGAATGAGTGCATCAGTGGAATCATAGCAGGCAGGGTACTACGGCATTTGCCTCCCTCTGCTGGACAAAAATTGGCTTTACAACACAGCAATTCGGATTAAAAAATTAAAAGCACTGTCGTTGGTCTTTTTTTTTGTGTGTGTGGTTGTGAAATATACGTGGATTTGTTTATATTGCCCACAATTTACCCTCTAGGGATAATAAAGATCTACTGAACCCGAACAGGTTCTTATTGTATATTATTTTTATTGAGCACTGACAGCACCATTCAACTTTCAAGGCTGAAATTTAATGGCAGAATAAAATTCCAAAACACACACTGAATTAGCTTTCATTATTTAAATTTAACTAATGTACATTTACAAACCCTGCCACCCAACACACACCAAATGTGCTTTATGAAAGCAGAGGAGATGAGTGTTCTATGAACTGCATTACTGGCTAGATTAACTGTATATCTCATGTTTGATCATTGTGAAGGAAAATATCAAAAGGCGTACATTTTATTTACTAACTGATCACCTTCAGGTACACCTGTGAGCCGTTACACCTTTACCCCAGTAATTAGGTCATTTGAATCACCTGTTGTTCAACTCACAAATCACAAGTGCAAAGGCATTCCTAAAATGAAACAAACACTTTCACAAAGCAGCTTAGACATCAGGCAGTGGGTTTATATCATGCCACCTTGTCTTCTTTGTGTTAATTATGTTCATAGGAACATAATTTTAGGTGTAACATTTAAAAATAAAATTTGAACTAATTTTAGAGGTTTTTTATTTTTAATGTTTTTGTGATTAAAGCTATAAGCACAACGGCCCAATTCTTTCTCGTCTTGCCTTTCTGTGCTCTAGAGGGAGAGTACCTGCTCTGGATCTGTGGAATTCAAAGTTGAGCTCTTCCTATTTATTTCTGTTGGGTTTGTCATAAGTTCACAGGACCCAGTGGTGTCATGTGGTACAGGCGTAAGAACAGGACTATGCACAACTGCAGCTAGGAAGCTTGATCCTTGGCTGCATTCGAATAGTCAAATTTGAGCAAGGAAGGATCCTTTAGATTGCATGAACCGGAAATAGTTTCCGGGCAGCCATGCTAAGAACCGTTCAAATTTCTTATATTGGCAAGGAAAGGAGATTCACGATTCCTTTTATCCGTCCTTTCACAAAGGATGCTCTGGACTATCCTTTTCAGAAGGAACATAGTATTCGTGGCCCAATATGCAATGCCGCAAATGTTTACATAAGCATCTGAGTTTTCCGGAACCAACCAAATTACCAAATTCAAACAAGGCGAACATCTGAGACATGCCAGAAATCTAAATGTGAATAGCTAGTATTGTTGGTTAGGATTAGCTTATAATAGAAAGTAAACAAACAATGACACAATCAGACAGTACACCAAATTTATTAAGAGGCAAAATTTTGCCGAAATAAAGCGAATGGTTCAAGTGAAATACAATGATTTTGCCTTTTGTCGTACTTCTTCGTGAAGTTGTAGTTCGCTATGCTGAACAGTCACGTCAATACGACTGGACGTCGCACCATGATGCAAGGTAGGGAAGGAGGTTCAAATTCCACAGTAGACACTAGATTCCTTGTAAATCTTTCCTTCCAACTTTTCCTTGACCCCCATGACGTTTTCTGGCGAGGTCAAGGAAAAGTTGCAAGGAAAGGAAAAAGGAGCTATTTTTTTGACTATTCGAATGCCCTGTGCTCACACCTTCTCTCAGCTGCAGCTCAATAAGATAATGATGGCATGGAGGTGTGTTGTTGTGTTTGACTGCTGAGCTGGTGGGTTCAATGCCTGCTCTTCCTTCTTGTTTATGTGGTCTCATCTTCTTCTGACCACTGAATCACTCTAAAAAGCACCACGGCCGCTGTGGCGTAATGGTAGGGTCTTTGTCTCAGGAAGGTGAACTTGAGGGATCACTTCTTGTCTTCATTTCTCTTACATTTCTGTGGTCTCATCTTCTGTCCAATTCTGCACCCACCCAAACACTAACATGATGGTGGTGTGAAGGTATTGTCAGGGTCACTAAATGCTGAGCTTGAGGGTTCGAGTCACGGTCTCACCTCTCATTTTGCATTTTTGAGGTCATGTCTTCATGAATTCAGTGCAAGAAAGCTAATCAAAGCAGTGGAAGTTATAGTGGTGCAAAGGAATGGTTCTGGTTTCCCAACACCAAGGTCTTGGGTTCAATCCCCACTCTAACATTTCATTTTGCACAGCCTTTGTTCATTATGCAGTTTAAGTTTGTAGAAAAACAGAACACAAATGCGAAGGACTCCGTGGCGCAGGAAGTTGGACCGCACTTCACGAGGGTAGAGGTTGCTGGTTCGATTCCCAGAGTGCCGCACCTGAGCAATGCTGGTGGTCTCCAAGGGTGGGGGAGTTGTATGAGTGTGGAGTGAATGAAAGGGAAGTGGCCAGTGTGGCCCCCCTGAAAGTTCAGAGAACACAATGCACAGGATTATGCAACTTTTTTGGAACACTAAATAGTTGCGGTACAGAGGGATCAAACCTTGTTATTCATCTTCATTTCTCTTGCATTTCTGTGGTCTCATCATTTTCAGTCCACTGCATCAACCTCAAAAGAGTTATGACCACCGTGGCGTGATGGCATTGTCTTCGTCTCTGGAAGGCAAGCTTGAGGGTTCAAACCTTGTCTGTTATCTTTATTTCTCTGGCATTTCTGTGGTCCCATCATCTTCTTTCCGTGTCACCCTCCGAAGCACCAACACCACTGTGGCATAATGGTACGGTCTTTGTCTCTGGAAGGTGAAAAGGTGAACTTGAGGGATCAAACCTTGTTATTCATCTTTATTTCTCTTGCATTTCTGTGGCCTCGTCATCTTCAGTCCACTGCATCAACCTCAAAAGAGTTATGACCTCCGTGGCGTGATGGCATTGTCTTCGTCTCTGGAAGGCAAGCTTGAGGGTTCAAACCTTGTCTGTAATCTTTATTTCTCTTGCATTTCTGTGGTCTCGTCATCTTCAGTCCACTGCATCAACCTCAAAAGAGATATGACCTCCATGGCGTGATGGCATTGTCTTCGTCTCTGAAAGGCATGCTTGAGGGTTCAAACCTTGTCTGTTATCTTTATTTCGCTTGCATTTCTGTGGTCTCATCATCATCTTTCCACTGTGTCACCCGCAGAATCACCAACGCTACTGTGGCATAATTGTACGGTCTTTGTCACTGGAAGATGAACTTGAGGGATCAAACCTTGTTATTCATCTTTATTTCTCTTGCATTTCTGTGGTCTCATCATCTTCAGTCCACTGCATCAACCTCAAAAGAGTTATGACCTCCGTGGCGTGATGGCATTGTCTTCGTCTCTGGAAGGCAAGCTTGAGGGTTCAAACCTTGTCTGTTATCTTTATTTCGCTTGCATTTCTGTGGTCCCATCATCTTCTTTCCACTGTGTCACCCTCAGAAGCGCCAACTCCACTGTGGCATAATGGTATGTTCTTTGTCTCTGGAAGGTGAAAAGGTGAACTTGAGGGATCAAACCTTGTTATTCATCTTTATTTCTCTCACATTTCTGTGGTCTCGTCATCTTCAGTCCACTGCATCAACTTCAAAAACATTATGACCTCTGTGGTGTGATGGTAGTGTCTCTGTCTCTGGAAGACAAGCATGATGGTTCAAACCTGGTCTGTTATCTTTATTTCTCTTGCATTTCTGTGGTCTCATCATCTTCAGTCCACTGCATCAACCTCAAAAAAGATATGACCTCCGTGGTGTGATGGCATTGTCTTCGTCTCTGGAAGGCAAGCTTGAGGGTTCAAACCTTGTCTGTTATCTTTATTTCGCATGCATTTCTGTGGTCTCATCATCGTCTTTCCACTGTCACCCACAGAATCACCAATGCTACTGTGGCATAATTGTAGGGTCTTTGTCGCTGGAAGGTGAACTTGAGGGATCAAACCTTGTTATTCATCTTCATTTCTCTTGCATTTCTGTGGTCTCATCATTTTCAGTCCACTGCATCAACCGCAAAAGAGTTATGACCTCTGTGGCGTGATGGTATTGTCTTCGTCTCTGGAAGGCAAGCTTGAGGGTTCAAACCTTGTCTGTTATCTTTATTTCACTTGCATTTCTGTGGTCTCATCATCATTTTTCCACTGTGTCACCCGCAGCATCACCAACGCTACTGTGGCATAATTGTATGGTCTTTGTCGCTGGAAGATGAACTTGAGGGATCAAACCTTGTTATTCATCTTTATTTCTCTTGCATTTCTGTGGTCTCATCATCTTCAGTCCACTGCATCAACCTCAAAAATGTTATGACCTCTGTGGCATGATGGCAGTGTCTTTGTCTCTGGAAGGCAAGCTTGAGGGTTCAAACCTTGTCTGTTACCTTTATTTCGCTTGCATTTCTGTGGTCCCATCATCTTCTTTCCACTGTGTCACTCCAAGAAGCACCAACACCACTGTGGCATAATGGTACAGTCTTTGTCTCTGGAAGGTGAAAAGGTGAACTTGAGGGATCAAACCTTGTTATTCATCTTTATTTCTCTTGCATTTCTGTGGTCTCGTCATCTTCAGTCCACTGCATCAACCTCAAAAATGTTATAACCTCTGTGGCGTGATGGCAGTGTCTTTGTCTCTGGAAGGCAAGCTTGAGGGTTCAAACCTCATCTGTTATCTTTATTTCTCTTGCATTTCTGTGGTCTCATGATCTTCAGTCCACTGCATCAACCCCCAAAAGAGATATGACCTCCGTGGCATGATGGCATTGTCTTTGTCTCTGGAAGGCAAGCTTGAGGGTTCAAACCTTGTCTGTTGTCTTTATTTCTCTTGCATTTCTGTGGTCTCATCATCATTTTTCCACTGTGTCACCCACAGAATCACCAACGCTACTGTGGCATAATTGTACGGTCTTTGTCGCTGGAAGATGAACTTGAGGGATCAAACCTTGTTATTCATCTTTATTTCTCTTGCATTTCTGTGGTCTCATCATCTTCAGTCCACTGCATCAACCGCAAAAGAGTTATGACCTCTGTGGCGTGATGGCATTGTCTTCGTCTCTGGAAGGCAAGCTTGAGGGTTCAAACCTTGTCGGTTATCTTTATTTCGCTTGCATTTCTGTGGTCCCATCATCTTCTTTCCAATGCCTCACAGGAATGGTTCTGGTTTTCCAACACCAAGGTCTTGGGTTCAATCCCCACTCTAACATTTCATTTTGCACAGCCTTTGTTCATTATGCAGTTTAAGTTTGTAGAAAAACAGAACACAAATGCGAAGGACTCCGTGGCGCAGGAAGTTGGACTGCACTTCACGAGGGTAGAGGTTGCTGGTTCGATTCCCCGAGTGCCGCACCTGAGCAATGTTGGCGGTCTCCAAGGGTGGGGGAGTTGTATGAGTGTGGAGTGAATGAAAGGGAAGTGGCCAGTGTGGCCCCCCTGAAAGTTCAGAGAACACAATGCACAGGGTTATGCAACTTTTTTGGAACACTAAATAGTTGCGGTACAGTGAAAAAAATTGAGAATTTGTCTAGGCCCCACTCTCCATTAGTGCATTACTACAGACTATATCACATACTACTATAATCAAATGAGTTTGTTTTAGTTAAAACAAACTCATGTGATTGCATAAAAGTAGAAGTATGTGAGACTGTATGTAGTAATACACTAAGCTACACCAAATGTGGTACATAAAAACAAAACTCATACTTACACAGCTCCTACATCTGGGGACGTCCTGCTTCTCCTCCACATGGTCAGCTCATCTGTTAGACGGCCACAGTGCTACCCTGATGCATACGCCTTGGTGCTGGGCAGCATACCTACGCATCGGATTTCAGGACCTGGTACTGGTACACACAATGAGCTGAGTGTCAGATGATTTGGGACTTATGAGAAACTTCTAGCATATGAAAAACACAGAGGTCTTAGGATGGCACTGATTTCAGAGATCTTAAGACTTGTATCTGCCGTGGATCTCGGAGGTCTTGGGACCTGTAACAGACCTAGTCCATGACATGGATTCTGATGCCCTGGGACCTGAGTCTGAGACATAAAATATACATACCACAGTGCCTGGGACACCGTCACACTTCAGAACATGCGCAGTGGGTTTGCACATAGATAAGCCGGGGACACAATTGCTTGTGGGGCTGCAGACAAGCTGGAGTGAAAAAGAGAGGCTGAAATATGTTGAAAATCACCTAAGTCTGTTGTATATTACCATATTGCCATAGGCCTAAATAAAAACAGAGATGTTAACAACTTTCTGTAGTCACTGTGTGTGGTGAATGCATGTCAAAGTGTATTCAATGTGCATGAAATTGAAGATGCAATGTGCATGCAGTTGAACAACTATTTCTGTAGGCCTCCTTCCCTGGATAGTGCATTACATAGTAAAAAACAAACAATGAGCTTTCAAAAGAACTCTAAGTTGTCAACACCAGACACAAATCAAGAGATTGGTATAAAAAGATATCAAAGGCCTTAAATATCCCTTGGAATACAGTTAAGACCATCATTAAGAAGTAAAAAAGCATAGCCAATGGCACCACCTAAATCTTGCCTAGATCAGTCTGTCCTTCCAAACTGGATGACTGAGCAAGGACGAGCCTGATCAGAGAGGCCGGCAAGTGGCCAACGTCAACTTTGAAGGAGCTGCAGTCCCATATGGCAAAGACTGGTAAATGTGTGCATGTGACAACAATACCCAAGCTCTCCACAATTCTGGCCTGTATGTCAAGGTGGCAAGAAGGAAGCCCCGACTAAAAGAGCCAACATTGGGTCTCTTTTTTGCCGAAGCACATAGCCAAAGCAACAGTGGAGCGGCTAAAGAACAACAAAGTGAATGTCGTTGAGTGGCCCAGTAAGAGCCCTGACCTAAATCCTATTGAACATCTATGGAATGACTTGACCAACGGTCACTATGCAATTTCTCTGAGCTTGAACAGTTCTGTAAGGAAGAATGGGTAAGTATTGCCCAATCTAGGTGTGCAAAGTCGGTAGAGACTTTGCACACGGTAGGGAGCTTCCATCAAGTACTGATTCAGGGGAGGGTGTACACTTCTAAAATCCAGTTATTATAGATTTCTATTTTTAATTAATTCTCACAAATATTGAGATTTTGTTTCACTTAAATCTATTTAAGTGAATTGTGGGATACCACTGTAAATGCAGGTGGAAAAAATCTGATTTCATGTATTTTCATTTGAAGATGTAACAGAATAAAAGCTCAACATTTTGAAAACTTTCTATAGCCAGTATGTACTTACATATGATATGACCACATGTACTTATAAACAGCAGTTATGAAATCTGGGGAAACATCTGAAATATTTTGACATCTGGAATAACACCTGATATGACAGAAAACTACAAAAAGGAAACTGCAGCCTAGCTATTGCTGCTGTTAACTAAAGTGGATCATTGTAAACATGATTGCTAACCTAGTTTTATAAATCTGAGGGACAGTCATAGACAGCAAATATACCTATCATCATGTTTAGTTAGCTAGACTGATAGTGGCTTACAATAATAAATAAATAATAAAGCATCGTGCACCAGGCAAGAAGTCCATGCAGTCAAAGTAACCTCACTCATTGGAACATCTATATGGTAGAACATGTGCAGCTCAGTAAATTACAGACTGTAAACCCTTTACTTGGGCTGTTTACATGCTGATGCCTGAAGACCAGAAAAACACATTTGCAAACAACAGCACTTATTTGTTTCCTCTTTGATGACCAGCACAATTTGTTTTCCCATAAAACATTCTTCCATCACTTCATACCAGCGACAGTATTCCCCACATATTTTCTAAAGGCTGTGGGAGCAGCGACAGCTGAAACCGAGCAGGAAATTCAGCCGTTCCCTCTCATTAGGAGGGATGATTTATTCATACACCCAGCACTGGCTGCCTGAGATCCTGACCACATCCTCCGTCTGCACATGCACAAGATCATGTACATGTTTCAGGGATGAATATTAAGACGATAATGATGTTCATTTAGATGGATTTAGGTCAGCAAACAGGAGTGGAGTAACTTCAGAACCCAGTTAGACTTGTAATGCTGAGTCTCTTTCTGTCCCTCATCCCCCAAATTTCTGGCCCCTGGGAATCAGCCGAAGCCAACACACAGTCCGGGGGGGGGGGGGGGGTATATGAGACCATTCAGTAAGAATGCATGGTTTCAGCACAATCAAGGTCCTTATTGGAAGAGAGGTTCTGTTGTGTCAATGCTTCTGTTCTAGTGGAAGCGATACCACACTGAGCAAGCGATGGACCAAGTGAAGACCTGGACCCACAACAGAAATAGCCTCAAGCTTTCATTTTTGTTTTTATGTTAGCAAGCGCCAAAGCCCCCAGATTTGTTTAGAACAGTGGTTCCCAACCCTGGTCCTGGGGACCCCCTGTGTATGCTGGTTTTCGTTCCAACCACAATTGCAATACCAGAATTTTAACAAGCTGTTAATTTTTCTTAATTAGGTGTTTTTAATGTTTAGAGGGATTATTTACGTTCTTAAGCCACATTATGTTAGTAATAGCTATGCATGCCATGAAAACAAAGTCCAAGATTCACATTGTGTTGTATTGTAAACAATTAAAAGGAGGTAAAAAATGTTTTAACTGATCAAATTAAAGACTGAGGTGAATCAATAGGCTCATAATTGGTGAAATTGTGGACACATGGCCAATAAAACTAACCGTTTGGTAAATAATGAAGAATTCAAAGACAAAGCAAATGATAACGAGCCAAACCTGCATTGTGTTAAGGAAAAAATTATGAAGGAACTTAAACTTGCGTTCAATTACCTAATTAGGAGCCTAATCACCTGAGTTGTTACTTCTTTGTAATTGTTTGCAATATAACACAATGAGCATAATGAACATGGGTTTTTTTTTCTTCTTCATGGCATGCATAGCTATTGCTAACATAACATGGCTTAAGAGAGTAAAGAGTTTAAAGTGTTTAAAACTCTCTATACAATAAAAACACCTAATTAAGAAAAAATAACAGCTTGTTAAAATTCTGGTATTGCAATTGTGGTTGGAACGAAAACCAGCATACACAGGGGGTCCCCAGGACCAGGGTTGGGAACCACTGGTTTAGAACATGTCCTAAATAGATACTGTAGGTGGTGAGCCTTACTACATTTCACTGTCCCAATTCTGCATGCATCCTAGTCACCCTTCAGAAAATACAGAGACCCATGCTATGTTATCATGGCTAATTGATTTCCAAAAGCCTAGATGCATTCATATTACATGTCTTAAGAGATTTCACTGTCCTGAACATAATTTGTTGGGGGGAAAACCCCTTTTCCAATTAAGGATTCCAATTCTCTTCTCTTTTCTCCAGATTTTAAACAGCCACTCACACACACAGATCCCTCACATCACATCAAAATGCAAAAATCTGCCAATCTAGGAGAGCACAGGGAAGCAAACACTCACCAGAGCACGTTCCGTAAGCTAACGTTTATTCTCACTCAATCAGATGAGCTTTGTGCTCATTGAGTGAGCTCCATTACAGCCCTTCACATAAGCGAGCAAAGCGCCCCATTGACCAGAGGGGCTGCTGCTGCATGGAGACATTCCCTCCAACTGAAACACTCCCTCTGACTGAAGTACTCCCTCCATCTGAAACACTCCCTCTGACTGAAGTACTCCCTCCATCTGAAATACTCCCTCTGACTGAAGTACTCCCTCTGACTGAAACACTCCCTCTGACTGAAGTACTCTCTCCGACTGAAACACTCCCTCTGACTGAAGTACTCCCTCTGACTGAAACACTCCCTCTGACTGAAGTACTCCCTCTGACTGAAACACTCCCTCTGACTGAAGTACTCCCTCCAACTGAAACACTCCCTCTGACTGAAGTACTCCCTCCATCTGAAACACTCCCTCTGACTGAAGTACTCCCTCCGACTGAAGTACTCTCTCTGACTGAAACACTCCCTCTGACTGAAGTACTCCCTCCGACTGAAACACTCCCTCTGACTGAAGTATTCCCTCCGACTGAAACACTCCCGCCGACTGAAGTACTCCCTCCAACTGCAATACTCCCTCCAACTGCAATACTCCCTTCAACTGAAATACTGCCTCGAACTGAAATACTCCCTTCAACTGAAATACTGCCTCCAACTGAAATACTGCCTTCAACTGAAATACTCCCTTCAACTGAAATACTGCCTCAAACTGAAATACTCACTTGAACTGCAACACTCCCTCCAACTGAAATACTCACTTCAACTGAAATACTGCCTCAAACTGAAATACTCCCTTCAACTGAAATACTGCCTCCAACTGACATATTCCCTTCAACTAAAATACTCCAGCCAACTGAAATACTGCCTCCAACTGAAATACTTCCTTCAACTGAAATACTCCCTCCAACTGAAGTTCTCCCTCCCTGTCATCCATTGAACTTCAGGTCCAACATTTCAGTTACATTTACATTTCAGCCATTTAGCAGATCCTCTTATCCTGAACGACTTACACAGTTACATTCTTTTACATATAATCCATTAATACAGCTGGATATTAACTCAAGCAGTTCAGGCTTATGGGTACAATTGCAAAGGGAATTGGGAATCAAACTAGCAACCTCTAATTTGCAAGATCAGTTCCCTAAGCATTATGCTATATGGTCACCCCTAGTGCATTTAATGCATACAAGATTCCATTTGACTGAATGGTAAAGAATAAAGAGTATCCCCCTACTCATAATCTTTCACACACTTTTACAAATAGCATCTTCCCTTTTTTCCCCTAAGATAGGATATACAAACCCCAATTCCAAAAAAGTTGGGACAGTATGTAAAATGCACATAAAAGCAGAAAGCAGTGATTTGTAAATTCTCTTTTACATATATTTAATTTAAAACAGTACAAAGAAAATATATTAAATCCTATATATCCTATATAAAAGGATATCAAAAGACTATAATATGACCAATATTTATTTTCAGGTACTCTTACAAGCGATACTATAACCTCTCTGCATTTGAATGGATCTCAATGGGAATTGGGGGGTGGGACTAGATTAAGCTGTAAATTACACAGGAATAGTATGGAACCCATGGTTGGCTAAATGGCCATCAATGGTCTGCTGTATCAAACAAGCCTATACTATAAAGGTGTGTTCTACTTACATCGAGTTCCATGTCAATTTAAGATATTAGTCCCAAGGTAACTGCATCATTATTACTATAAATACACACGTCCTTAATTTCACAAACAGTTTAAAACGTCGAATTCTACTGTTCATTTTTATTAACCATTTACTGCATGACATAACACAACATATAATTTCATTACGCATATTAAGCTAATAAATGTAATATCTGCAAATAAACAGAGTTGAACAAAATGAATTGCATCCGTTGATAACAGCTCAGTTCCACAGCGACACAGCATGTTTTAAATCCAGTATAAATCATTTTACTGTTGCCCAAGGAAGACGGTCGGAGTCTCAATGGAGGCATGGCACGCTCAACGTAAGCGCTCTGCTCGAGCGCAAGAAACCTTCTGACACCACAACTGACTTGCTAAGCGAAGTGACAACATCCAAACGCACTGTGCCGATCGCGCTACCTCAAAACCCTGTTAAACGTGACAGGTTTAATCCACCTTTTGAAGGATATCAACGAAAGTCGACGTAACTGAGGATTTTTGCAGATATGAACATGTGAAGGCATTTCTGGAAACTGAACAAAACTTTTTTTTCGATTGCAGTTTATTGCTGGATAGTAATAATGGAATGTAATTTTTCAAGATCTGAGCGCATAAATATGGATACCTGCTTGAGGCGCCTGAAGCAGGAACTGGTATGTTCTATAATAAGTCCATGTGCATCTGTATTTGCAGAATATAGTAATCATATTTTCAGATAGCTTACGTGTTTAAAAAAAACGAAATTTTGTACTGATGAGTCCATCTTATCTAATGTTATTTTGTGCATGTTTCTCTAACCTGAGAGAGACAGCATGGTGAGAGTAAGCAGTCGGTTTATTACAGGTTTCGATGAAGAACTGTCTGAATTTATGAGTGGCCATGTGTTCGTCAATTTGTGCTGCTTCGTTCTACAGTAGCTACATTGTAGAGTAGGCTACTTGTGTCGTGTTCGCTAATAGCGAGACAACAGTACAGCGATTTCGGTGCCTACTGTAATATTTTTTCGCTGCCTACTGTAATATTTTCCGTTATTGTGAATGCACTGCACAATAACGGAAGCACAGTTCGCCTAACGTTGTAGTACCTGATGTGGAACAGTATTATATTGCCATGGAATTTGCCGGACAAATCGATCGGAGTGCTTGCTCGCAGCCTACTTCCTTCGAAAGTGCTTGGACGCTAATGCACAGCAATCTTCTAGATTTGATTTGACGAATCACTGAGGTCGTCCATTCGTCCTCCGTCTCTGACTGAAGACGTTTTTTACGATTTGTGCATGTGAATTTTTGTAAACTGTTTGCTTGGAGAAATTACGGAGACAAGCTGACACACATTAGAATACTCATACTAATCTGAACATGTCATGCATGCATGCATACACAGGAACTATAAAATGTGCTGACCTCCCCCTCCCTTCCTCTATGCCAGATGTTTACCCTTTAATTCAGTAAACGCAGCGCAGTGTGCTGTCTAAAGTGTTCAGAGCAGGGAAAAGCGAGGGGGAATCATCCACGGCATTTTCTTTGATGTTTGCCAGCCTCGGGGAGATATCTTTAACCTTATTTGAGGGGTCATATTTTCAGAGGTAGCATATTACTACCTTGCCTGTTTCACTTGAAAAAAATTACTGTCAACAGGAGGATTATAATAATGACATTAATTCAATCGTCCCCCAATACCCCGTGGTTGCAAATTGAGATCGATTTCGTCTTTTGTTAGTTGAACTTAATATTCGCCTGGTGCCACTCAGATCAAAGAGAGTAAGTATGGGATTATTATCTATTGAGAGCTACAAGAATGTACAGGACAACTAACAATCTCCATGAAATTCGGTCATATTCAACAGTTAATTAGCTGTAATACCCATGTAGATACATTGTATTTGCATATTAGTAGTTACATACATTTACATAGTGAATACTTTGATTTCAGTGGCATTTAAGTTCCAAGCCCACAATTCTCACTTGTGCTAACGTCCATGCCACCATGATGTCAATGATTTTATTGAATTTACTTTAAATCAAATCCCTACACTGCATTTCCTTACAGTGCACTCCATCACCAAATCTTTCTACATTTGACTTTAAAATTCAAAGCTGCCAATCGGTGCATAAAACAAAAATAGTAAACTACTAAAAATAGGAAACTTTAAGGGTTGTTTCTCCTGACATTTTTCTATTTAACTCTCTGGAAAAATAAGTCAGGAGAACAAACCCTTAAAGTGGTCCAGTAAAGTGATTTACTGCATATCTGGCAGCAGAGTGATGGTTTGTTCGGTAGGATAAACTGCAAGTAGCGGGAAACAGTATCATACTGTTTTATGTACTTATTTACAGATTTACCAGCAGCATCTTTACACTGTAGTTAGACAGCACACGTTTGGAAGCACAGAAGGACATGTTTTTTTTACCGTTTCCACAACAACAACAGAAAAGCCTGATGTCAAACAGATGAGATAGATAAACAGGGCAATCTGCGCCTGCGTCATGTTCCCTGGGTATGAGAGACAGGTGCCACGGATGCCACGTCTGTACGCTTTACGATGCCGTAGTCGCGTGGCTGTGCCAACACAGGGCTCTTTCAGAACCACAGAGCTTAAGGCTACACCCGCTTTCAGCTGCTTTCAACAGTTAATTCAGGTTAATTCAGCTTAATTGGATAACATGTATTACTAGCACTGGCCAATGTCACTTTGAACTCTATCACACAATGTTCTATAAATATGCTTGTATTTTAGTGATGCATTTTATTATAAAGTGTCAACTGCTCAAAGAGCCGCATCCTTAATTTTTCAAATTCGGAGTGAAAGCTTCGTAATGGGCTATTAAATCAGAATCGCTCTGCTGACTAGCTCCTTTGAATTCCAAACCAAATAGCTAGCATTTGAAGGGGTGAGAGGTCAATCAGAGACAGGTTTTCTGGGACCTCAAACTATTTTAAGGCACCAAATTGACTATAACTGGAGACACACACACACACACCCTACGTGTATCTGCGCAGCCTCTACGTTTGATGGCAGGTCACCTAACCTGTGTGTGCTCAGAGGGAGATATATGAGAGGTAGAGGTAACCTGCCTCCAGGTATATAAAATGCACACATTTTAGATGTGAAAAAAGAGCACGCTCTTTGATACTGATACCCCTGCTATGCGCTATTATCTCCTTATTAATGAGTTACACACTGCCAGGCTTTTTAGTCATTATTCACAGCCAGGAATCCTCTTCAGGCAGAGAATGCGTGCTGGCTATTATCGGATGTACACGGCAGATTGTGAGGTGGGCGGAGCAGTAGGTATTGTAGGAGAGCACAGCTGGTATTTTTGTCATGCTGTAGCACACGGTTTTCAGCTTTCCGGTGTTTTCCATTCTTCAACCAGCCTTTCCTTCCCTTCTGTTAAAATCGGCACCAGCTTCCGAGCAGCTGGGGCACTTGCATGTGATCATTGTTTTTTTTGGGGTTTTTTTCTTCTTAATTTCTCTGATCATCTCACGCTGATTTTGTTGTGGGATGCAGCTGTTGGAGAGTTCTGTGTGTAGCACAGCCGCTGTTAAAATGGACAACACACTGAGCCGATTTTAATCCAAGACCTCAACAGTTGTGAGGTGTCGGTTTAATAAGAGTTTGTTCTCCAGTCCTGAACTGCTGTCACAGCCTGCGCTTCAGACCACGAGCACAGCCACAGGAAGTCAAAGGAAACTCTGTCACAACCTGCGCTCCACACATGAGAACAGCCAAACGAGCACAGTCACTCTACCACTGTATATACAGCCTGAACTAGTACAAACCCTTCCCTTTCCACTTCTGTTATGTGTTAATTTATGCATTTCCTGTGTACAATCCTTGCCACTTCACCTAAAGATCACCCCAAGATAATTTCTACCAGGTTCTCCTCAGAGCGTTTAAAGAGGCTGCCCTGAATATGTCCAAAAAGAGAACCCGTTGGCACTCTAAACATAACCATAGCCACATGGCCCGTGCAATCCACTGTACGTCAGTGACACTTAGCCTGGAGGGGCTGCAGCTGCCTTCAAACGCAGAACGCGTTCTCAGGCTGACCGCCTAACTGTATTAACAGTGTTTGTGAAAGCAGCGTTTACGTGCACTGGGAACTCCAGCTGGCTGGTCTCTGTCCTCCACCCTGGTTTGGGGACGTTATACAGGGATGTTATCCCTGAAAGATGGCCTCCCTGCTCCCAGCAGCCTTCAAACACGCTGAGCCCGCTGCTCTAGCTTGTCTTCCATTCAGCCAAAGTGCGCCCTGCCAGGCCTGCCCCGAGTTACAGTCAGTGACAGTTAGAAGAATGGAGTGAATGAGAGAGAGGGATGGAGGGAGAGAGAGGGATGGAGGGAAAGAGAGAGAGGGATGGAGGGAAAGAGAGAGAGGGATGGAGTGAATGAGAGAGAGGGATGGAGGGAAAGAGAGAGAGGGATGGAGTGAATGAGAGAGAGGGATGGAGGGAAAGAGAGAGGGATGGAGGGAAAGAAAGAGAGGGATGGAGTGAATGAGAGAGAGGTGTGGCCCTCCTGAAGGCTCGGTGCAGGATAGAGGCTGAGTTTATGGCCCTGATCTTGGGGTGCAGGATAGAGGCTGAGTTTATGGCCCTGATCTGGGGGTGCAGGATAGAGGCTGAGTTTATGGCCCTGATCTTGGGGTGCAGGATAGAGGCTGAGTTTATGGCCCTGATCTTGGGGTGCAGGATAGAGGCTGAGTTTATGGCCCTGATCTTGGGGTGCAGGATAGAGGCTGAGTTTATGGCCCTGATCTGGGGGTGCAGGATAGAGGCTGAGTTTATGGCCCTGATCTGGGATCCCGTTTCTCCCTGAATGCACAGCCGCTTAATAACATCCCCAACATTCATATTTAATGAGGACGGCCCTGAAAGCGCGCAGCTTCCCACAGGTCTGGGTGGATAACGTTACGCCGTTGCTGTCCCTCTTGTTGCCTGTGGGTGAATGGGAGCAGTCATTCTGGTGAGTAAAGTCTCTGAAGGACAGGCGTTCTGCTGCGTATTCCCAACTGCCTCGAATATGGGACGTTTTGAAAAATAGTGCTGCTGTCATTAGTGTGATCCCCACTCCACACACAGACACACACACACATGCACACACACACACACACACACACACATGCTCGCACACACTCACACACATGCTTAATCGCTTTTGATGCATCATATGCTTCCCCTTTCACTTTCTACTAAAAGTTTTATATACTTTATGGAGTAATTTAGACAAACATGCCATACATTTTTTTTCTTCTCCATGGTTTACTTTAATGGCATACAAATAGAGAAAGCAAGCATAAAGCATGCCCCCTTTTAAGTGAGAACATTTAATGAGTGCTCATGCAACATTAATTCAGATGCTGCCCTGCCTGCCCTGCTTTGAAGTTAGTTTTCAGTGGCTAATGGCCAATTAGCCTGGGTTTGTTTTTAAATACACAGTACTGCGTCTAACCGCAAAATAACACTGCACATTTATAGCTTCCAACAAATGTGACGGATTCGTATTTAGAGTCATGATCCCTACATCAGTGTCCATAAGACATTATTCTGAAGTGAACTTTTAAGTTACTTCAAAAATATTGAAGCGTTTCTTCCCTGTACCGAAACCTCACACGGCTTTTTCCCTCCAGCCCATGATGCAGGAGCACACACTCTTTGCCAGTATGGATTTCAAACCAGTTTGTTGTGAATTTTTGGAGGTTATCTGGGTGACACTATAGTCATTCATATGAGAAACATCAAGTCAGGGACACACAGCTCCACTGACCACATTAGGAAGTTCATATTTCACTACTGCACCACCATTTTAAGTGCTGCCTAGCCTACGCTAAGACAGTCTGATTTTATGGATATACAGCAGAAACACTATGTGCATGCCAAGGACAGATACAGCTCCTTATATTTCAGTACTTTACACTTCACTTTGTTCTGGCATTTTGAACACCCTTGCCGAGGTTGCATAGGTTGACATCAAACTCAATATAAAAATAATATGTAACCTGCTATGGCAACAGCAGTTACCTAAAGTAAAGACTAGTGAACTTCATAATTCAATAGTTAATTTTTTTTTGTTCCTAACATTAGGATATTGGTGTCCACATAAGGGGTGGAGCTAAAGGAAGTGGAAATGGGGAGGGTTTCTGGAAGTTAATGAAGGACAAATGTGGGTGACTTAAGAGGTATGTTTTTCAGAACTGGCCACATAAACACAGCACACATTTGGGGTCGCACAAGACACCGCCATGGGCCATGGGTCCAACATGCTAACTGGACTTTTGGCATAATATGTAAAATATGGCATATTTAGGGCAGGGGATTGGGGCTGTGATACACAGGGAAGGTTGTGATTGGTTGACTACATTCTGCAGCGCGTGAGTGAATTATTAATATATCAGGCAAATGGGAATGCAGTAAACAACTCCTGTTCCAGGGAATATCTGAAGAGGATGGGTAGGCTATCTAGGACTGGAGCGTGGGCACAGGATGGCTCGTAAAAATCCCTTTTAACCCTTTAAGGTGTAAGAACACGAGTATGTGATTAGAATGTTCTTAACTGAACATTCTAATGCTGATTTAGCAATCACTGCTGATAATTGAAAGCAATGGATTTCTAGAACACTGACTTGAATTTTGAAAAGACATTCCAAATCTTAATCTCTTTAAGAGGTTTTTTGGATTTTTCCGTGTTCTAGAACGACATTGCTTTCAATTACCAGCAGTGATTGCTAAATCAGCATTAGAATGTTCAGTCAAGAACATTCTCATCACATATTTGTGATCTTATACCTGAAAGGGTTAAATACACATAAACGGGAACGCTGGGGACTGTTATGGCAAATCCTTTTTTTTTTTTATTCAGGGGTATGCGACTTAGCTAAACTTTGTCTCCTTCTGGGACCTGTGTCTGGTGAATAATTCAGGTCCATTTAGGTAGAAAGGCAGCATCTATAATCACACTATACTCTATAATATATCAGCTCACATAGTAACGCCTGTGGGACCCTCATCTGATTACACACCACTGCCCAGCTTAAAGATGTCTAATTGTTCATAATGAATGAGACACAGAACCACAAAGGACAGAGAAAAAATGATTACTGTAATTACTACTACCTCTATAATGACAATTAGGGGCAAAAAATCCCTACCGTTTCCCATGTATGATTAGATAGGCCAATCACCTTACTCCTAGGACAGCACTAACATTCCTGCCCCTCAATCTGCCCATATGTGTCTAATGGGGTATTTGTAAAAAGGCAAACTACATTAATAACCCTGGATGAGGGATCTGCTAAGCTAATAAATAACTGAATGTGAAGCTGAACTGACTAACTGACTAACTTTAGTCTGTGAGACTAAAGCTTGATTCTCTGCTTAAATAGTGCTGTGCACATTATATTCAGTCTCCTCCAAAGCCTTCTCACTGAGAGGCCCGTAATAGAACCAGCCGAAAGAAAACACACTGTCCTCCTACCCTTCCCTCCCTCCTCCCCTAACCTCAGCCCAGCGGGCCTGTCAGCGCTGTCCATCAGTCATGCTGGAGTGGACAGGCCCCTCCCCCTCCCCCAGTCTCCACACAGACAGAAGTGCATGCCTGGGAGCCGGCTCAGTTTAGTACAGCCCCACTAGCAGACAGCTGCAGATGTGCAGGGAGCACAGGTAGGTTTTGGAAGAACAGGGAACCCCAGAGGGAACCCCACATGGAGGCAGGAGCCTTTCTGAAAGTTTAAACAAGGTAAACTGAGACTATTCAGTCTTTGGCTGATGAAGAAATGAAAGATGATTTAAGCCTTATGAATTATGGCACAGACAGGTGGTCATATGCATATACCTCTGTTAAGGATGGAATGGCATCAACTACAAATGATCTGTCAAGTGAATGTTACATGCTTCACTATATTTGATGTTATATATTTGACATTACTGGACATACATACATATTGCATGCGTTTAGATGCTTATCTGCAAAACATAACACTGAAAAGCTTTTAACCACTAAACACTTAAGGTTCATACAACATTCTGACAATACTATAACATGCCTAGTAGGATTGTTCATGAAATATATTTTGTAACAATAAGGTTTTTTAAATTCCGAATTATAATTAAAAGAAGACAAAAGCCTAACCAATGGTCCAAAAGGTTGGATTTCGGTTACATAGTTAGGGCAGCCTTTATGTACTCATCATTCTAACCTGCTTATTACCCTCACATAGGTTACTAGCTTTGGCAGTTAGATACAGTGTTGGTACAGTATACAGTGTGACATTACTCCCTTGCTGAAGCAGGGCTTGTCTGGACTTGTCTGTTGCTGTAGCGACGGCTCCTCCTTTGGGGGAACGGTCGGCCCACATTAAAGGGGCTTTCAGCTTGAGGGGAAAGAACACAGATTCTGCGTCTCTGATCCGAGCCCCGCCAACTGGCATGAGACTGCCCTTCCCCGCCTGCTTGGGCGTGTGCCAAGAGCAGGCTCCGTCAGCCCACATGTGAATAAAGTTGCATTCGCTCAGATACAAAGCACAATGAAGGGGGAGAGTCCAGAAAGAAAGCATAATATCTATCTGGATAAACAAATATTTTGTTTCTGTAGTTATGTTAAATGTTGTTGTAAAATTTGTTGACTGTTTCTTTGTGTGCTGTTTTTAAGTCCTCAGAGGACTGCATGCTCTGAGCCTCAGTTAGCCAGGGACAGAGCAGCTGAATCGCTGAACACTTTCAATGTCATTTGACTGTGAGGAGAGTTTAAGCTCAGGCGTTTGAAGAGCTGATTTCCGTGTTCCCTTTTGTAAGGCTAACTGCATGATTCCCTCCTTCTTCCCCTGTAGCTGTCAATGAAGGAAGCTGGTGATGGGCTGTACGCTCAGATGAACTCCATGATGGGGGCTCTCCAGGAGCTGAAGCTCTTGCAGGTGCAGACAGCGCTGGAGCAGCTGGAGATTTCCCAGAAGCCCGAGCCACATCCTGCCCCAGCGGAGACGGGCGTCTCCAGCCCCGCCCCAGAAGCAGAGAGGCCCTTCAGCTGGGGGGGACAGAGGAGGGGCCTACACCGCAATAGCCTGGATACGTCCCCCTCCACATCGAGCCTCGAGAGCGGGACCACCTCCTCCTCTTCCTCCTCCTCCTCCACCTCCTCCTCCTCCTCCTCCTCGTCTGGAAGCTCCTCTGCCACATCGCAGGAGGACAGCTGTGCCCCATGCCTTCTGAATCCGTCTTTTCTGGTAGAGCAGAATCATCCCTCTCAACACGCCCCCATTGACCTGCCCGGAATCATCTATAGCCTTTCCCGTGAGGGCCCGTCCCTGGACAGCGACTACTCCCAGGACTGCGCAGACGACTCCAGCGACTGGACCTCCTCGCTCATGAGCGGCAGCCGTAACCGCCAGCCCTTGGTCCTGGGGGACAATGTCTTTGCGGACCTGGTGGGCAACTGGCTGGACCTTCCTGAGCTGGAGGAGAAAAGGCGAAAGAAGGGGGTGAAGAAAGAGGAGGGCAAAAGGGAAGACGTGTCAGCCAAGCCGCTGCACCACAGCCGCTCCCAGGAGCTCGGCAGAAAGTTCTCGCTCACCGCCAACATCTTCAGGAAGTTCCTTCGCAGCGTGAGACCCGACAAGGACAAGCTTCTCAAAGAGAGGCCCGGCTGGATGCCCTTGGATGACCCCGATGCAGAGCTCTTCAAGAGGCCCAAGAAAGCACTCAAGCCCAAGACCTCCTTTTACCCTTTCCGGACCAGTGCACAACAGAGCAAGGGGCGGCCAAGTGCCCGGCCGCCAGAGAGGAGGGGCCAGAACTTAGGGATTTACATTGACAGGGTGCGGTCCATCCAGGTCATTGGGCAAGTTCAACCGATGATTTATGATTTTGATAGAGCTGTCTGGGTCTAATCTCTCCCTAGATTATCACCAAAGGAGATTAGAGTATAGCATATGTTTACATGGTAAAATACTGGATGGAACTAAAGACAGCCAGACTGCCGTTTCTCTACAGCAGAAATAACACAAAAAACCAGGACTCTCCAGCCCCACTGCAGTAATGGAATCCCCTCTTTGTTGTGGACAGTTTTTCCTTGCATGATTTTTGACCTCATGACCCATGCTCCTGTTCACGTTGACTAAGGTGCGTTCTGTAATTATGGTCTGCTAACACTAGAGTACTTCACCAGCTGATCCCTCCATCCACAGAACCTGCTATAGCTGCCCAATCATAGTGTGCTGTATGCCTTGTGTTTTCAGAACAGTTTTTCTTGTACTAACCCAAGATACTCTGACAGCCGCACTGGGGTTAAAAAACCAAATCTCCCGCACTTTCAGACATCCGACTGGCACACACACCCACGCTGCCAGAACAGTGTTAAAATGTGGCATGTGACCCAAGCCAACCTCGAATCTGCCGACAGTTCTCCTGGGTCACACCGCGCACGGTGCCCTGCGGAAACGTCAAGCGCCATCTGTTTGCTCGCGGTTACATAAGAGCCAATCCGGCAGCATGTGCGAGGGACGCAAGCGTGGGGCCTCATCTTCCGTAAGCCATGCTGCTGACAGTTATGTGCACATATATAAAGCAGAGCCATAGAGTGGGCGGGTAAAGAACTCACTCACATTTTACCTTCCCTGTGTGCAGTGGAAAACAGTCATAAGCAAAGATTTCATCACCAGAGCCTGTTTTTTATTGCAGACAGTGACTGTCACTCTGCACTTTATGGTACTTAGTCCTTCCCATCAAGACCAGAACACATCATACAATCCCACCTGCCTGCTTCACGATACAGTTAAATGACTCAGATAATGAAACGCTGTACTATATGTACAGTACAGTGTGATTGGAAGAATAAGTCTAACAGCAACACATGGGTAGAAGTTCAGTGCAGAAGGTTGGGAACTGTCATGGTAACCAGGTGCAAGTGATTTAACCTGAATCGTTTCAGTGAATATACTACTGTCTGCACCTGCATAAATGGAAAATAGGTTGTATAAAATGTAAGCTATGCAAGTTGCACTGAATTTACTGAGCAAACAAATAATAAGTCAGTCACATCAGATTAAAATGTCATGGCAACTCACAGCCCAATCTTACTTTAGAGGCTTTGGAGAGGTAGATCAGAGTCAGAGGCTCTGTGCTGAGATGTATGAAGAGTATTCACACCACATCAGAGAGAGAGCTGTCTGTCAAAAGCACAGCATCAGTGGCAGTAAGCAGCAGAGATTAAACCATCCCTCCAAACCCTGGCATATATGAATAAGATCTGCAGAGGAGTCTATCCCTCCAAACCCTGGCATATATGAATAAGATATGCAGAGGAGTGGAGCTGATCAAAGCACAGCCAGTCTCTTCAGAAGCACCTTAGTTTGACTGGCGTTTTTATGTTTTTGTGTTGGAATCTATTGTGTTGGATCAGTGCCTGATACTCCAACCAGAAACCCTGCTACATCTGTCTCAGATAAAAGGAACAGTCTTTTAAAAAAATATTCTGTTCATAGACCCCCCCCCCCCCCCAACCTCACACACACACACACACACACACCTCTCTCAAAAAATGTCATTGGTACTGTTGCTTCTGCTCTAAAGTGATGTGCCATGGCTGAGCTTCACATGGTAACATTTCTGCTCTGACAAATTCTGACTATGTGACAAAGTAATTTGCAGTTGGTTCCATCATGTTCCAAAGCTCTTTCTTAATAATTAATAGGCCACAGTATATAGTTCAGACTTGCTTGTGTTCCTTCTTGGCAAGAATTAAAAATATACAGAATATGAATATCGACAAAGAGAATGGTGATTTAGTCGGCCATGACCTTTGAGGCTCATAAATAAAAATGAATAAATAATGAATTAATAATAACAATAAAAGTAAGTATTATATGATGTTTACCTTTCTGGTCTGTATTAAAGATCTGGTTCAAAAATAAGTAATTTTCAATGCCCAATTTTTCTGTACAAACCTGAAACATTTTCACAAGCCACAGGGAAGCATCTTCCTATTCTATTCACATTGTTATGGTACATCCTCATATAACCAAAAAACACTGTGCACAACACCAGGGGCCACATGTACAAACAGTGCTGAGCAGAAAAATGCCCTCAGAACCCTGCGTGAGTTGCCATGCAGAAATTCAGATGTATAAAATAAGAGAATCTGCATACATCGGCAGACACTGCACACCATACATACGCAATGTTTGGAGTCAGTGTGATATGACGACACCGTGATCAAAAGGCAGAGGGAGAAAATGTAAAACTTTGCGCAAGCAGATTTCCGACTTTCTCCCTGAGCATTCTTTTACGCATTCTTTTACTCAGACCTTGTGGCCCCAGGAGTCAGCCCATTGTGTAAAACCTCTACTCACTAAAAGAAGGATTTCTGGAAGGGTGGGTCTATGTAAAGAAGTTCTTATTAGTAATGTAAGCCAGTAAATCCCCTGTGAGAATATTTATAAGGCCTCATTAATTTTGCTGAGCAAAATGGTACTGGCTTTAAGACTGTTGTTTAGAGTTTGTCTGTTTGAGTTGCTGTAAGAGGCCACAGAGAAGAACCTCTTTATCCATTGAGAAACTGTGTGTGAAAAAGTGTGATTGTTTTGTTTAATATTGGTTTTTGCAGTTCTAAACAGTGATTATTTAATAACCACCAGTGGATCCAAGGGACATGGCTGTGCGACTTAATTGTGCAGTCACTGAATATTTTTTATGTAAATTAAAATGGTAAACGTTTTTGTCTTTTTCCCTAGAAACAAAATGTAATGCCGTTCTTTCATACGAAACGCACAGCTCACAGTCATATCAATACCAATGTTTTTCTCCCTTTCATATTCCTAAATTAAACTGTTTTAAGGAAGTTAGTGTGTTGTATTTTTTCCATATCCTGTATTTATTCGAGGTGACGCCCGATGCATCGCCCCAAACTCAGCCCATGCACACCTCCTCCTTTCCTCAGGTTCCCCGTCTCAGTCGCTGTAGAAGCTGAAAGACTCTGATAGGCTCAGATGCCGGTAAATTACAGCACCTCTTTTCCAACCTCTGTCCCTTCCAGTCTCAGTTTTGTCATCACATTTCCATGCGTTTTCCAGCACACGCCGATCGCGTGTTTTTGAGTTCCGCTCCTCTTACGTGAGCCGAGTCATCTGCTTCATATAGGGCAGGATGGGCCTAGCATGCCCGTTCAATCGTAAGGGAGTAAATCTGTACCACGGCAAACCATATGCTTTATCTCTGGGCATTAATAAATAAACACCCAGTGGTTTTAGGTCTCTGCAGATGGACTCCAACAACTTAAAATGGAGTGGATTTGGTACTTTCCTCCTCTCTCGGTAATGGGTGTTGGTACTATATAAGAACTCACTCGCTCCATAAGAGGACTGAACCAGGCTAACTTCATGACTTTGTGCTAAGAGCGATTAGGCCGCTGCTGAAAGGATCCAGATCTCTCATGCAGGGAAAGTAATCTCGCTCTTATCACAGATTCAGGGGGTGATATCACAGATTCTGGAGGTGATGTCACTGTCTGCAGCCAGCCTATGACACAATTAAAACGTTTCAAAGCGCAGTTCAAGTTTTCATAAACCATGAAGGAAACATAATGTTTCTGGGGGAGAAATTTCTCAAGCCCTGACATAATTAAAATGGTGGCTCGCACAACACAGATTATATTTTTTATAGAACAGACATACAGCTTGGAGTGCTATCACTGCCACTGCTGAACCTGCATATATGCTGTGATTTATGAAGGGACCTGGTGTAAAAACAGGCCACGCACAGACAACACAACCTCCTGGACACACACATGTGCCTGATAAAAGGAAACAGAGCTGAGGATGTGTTCAGGAAATAGAATATCTGTCAAAACAATGTCAGGATGCCCTTTATCGCAAGACTGCGTTTCAGGGGGCTGAACTCCTCTGTCCGTTTTCAGTGAATGTCATCGCCTGTAGGGCGTGTCCTGGCTGCTGGCTTAACAGCTCCTCCAAAGGGAACAGACAGACAGCACGCTGACATTTTGCTTAACCTTTGCCAACCTTTCTCAAGCCGAGACTTCTGAGGAACCTGAGAGCGTTCAACACAGAATCTCCGAGCCTGTATTTGTGAATAAATAGACTAACAACGTGTTTCTTTTATGCTTTTTTCCTGACATTTTCTCCCCAGTTTGCAATGCCCAATCATATAAAGCTGTACCCATGATGCAATCTCCATAGCCAACGTGTGTGATGTCACCAGCTGCTTCTTGTTTTTTTCCCATGAGGGCTTGTGTGGATATTTGTCTGTTGATGCATGTATGTAGATCCTTTCGCATGCATGTCTGCTGTGCGGGACTCATCATTTCACCTGTCCCTCCGTTTAGACAGTGGACAGATGAATGTTCGAACACACTGAAAATGCGACAAAATCACTGATGCTGTTGGAATATTTTTTATGACTGTGCAGTGACTTTGTGCAGTGAAGATTTTGAACTTGACCCATATAATCTCTGGAACGTGCACAGCACACGCCTTCATTCCAGTGCAGTGTGTACTGGCCTGCATGTCACAGTGCATTTTCCTTCCTCATTGCAACATACACAATCTATTAAACATTTCCAGAACCATGATCAAAGACAAACTATTAATTAGGCTATGCATGTAAGCACTCACATGCAGGCTTGCCCCATTTACACCCACTCACCACCAATAGCCATCTATACCAGTGTCCTCCAAAGGACACTAAATCCTGTTTAACTTTTAAAAAGCCCCCTATATAGTGTTAAATCCTGTTTTACATTCTTAAAGGATACTAGTAATTGTACTGTAGCTATTGTTGTTGTTAATAGAATTGTCCTTTTTAATTTTATTGGTGTGAATGTGCTATGTGTGCTATGCTGAATTTATAACATTAACACACAAACACACAAATGCGCATGCACACGCACCTTTCCCAAAGGGACTTTTTGTAACAACTGCACAATGCAGGGCTCAACAGTGCTCACATTTTAGGAGCATTTACTCCTGAAAATTGATGTGTGCTAACTGGAAAAATACATTTTTCAAACATATCTGCTCCTTTGAAAAAAACATTAACATAGAGCGCTTCAATGTAGTGTCATTATTTCAGTGAGTGAAACAGAAAGGAAACATTGTAAAGGAAGTGAATGATGCGCACTCTGGTACAGCCGTGTACGGCACCAGACACACAACACTAACCGCAGGCCTCAGGATGGGAAAAGAGGGATCTTCCCATGCACGTGAGGGAGAGCTGCAGCTGCTGTCCACTCTCAACCCCCCCCCAATAGCCTCTGTGGGCTATTCCCAAGGGAGAAAGTACACCCCCCCCCCCCCCCCCCCCCAAACTCCCAGCTCACTTATTTCCTGTTCCTGCAGCTGTTAACTCTCAGTCTCACTGCAAATCTGTGCATTAAAATGAGCCCCCGCCTACCCTGTGCTGAACATTACAATTCTTGGTAGAGACTGAAGGCTCTTAATGCCCACAATCAGTTTACTGTACTAAATACCTGCTTATCAAAATCTGTGTTTTTGCTGAACCAATCACAGCGGTGGAAATTAAGTACTGATACTGATAATTATCTGGTAAGTGGGAGGGCTGGGCAGCAGAATGACAGGAATCTCACTGTAAGTTGGCTATAAATCCCATGGTAAAGTTCAGCTTCCCACAGCTCCCCCCCCCCCCAGCTGCTCAGCCCCCCTGTGTAGGCATGTGCACAATAATCACATTTAATACTCGCCACCCACGAGAAGCTCCGCTGCACTCCTCACAGCTCCGCCTTTAGACCTTTTCACACAGAAAAAGGCGCGTGAGCTTGTGCCAAGCATGGCTCATATTCATAACTGATGTAACATCAACACATCACGTGTAAGAAACAGAACAGAAACAAAAAACAAAACTGGCTTTGATTAATATCTTGGATTTAATACTTGAGTTTTAAAATGGGGGGTTAGAACAGCATGCACCCTGTCAGACACTCTGTGCTTCAAACAGAGCGAGGCAACCCCATGTAGAAATTAACAAACAGTTCAGTCTTTCTTTCTTAGATTTGGCTAAAATAGCACTAAACAAACAGGCCCTCAGGTGAGTGTGTGGCACAGTCCATAGAGGAGCCACTAGCCATCCCTCTCAAAATCATATACAGATCCTTCCGGTGTGGCCACGGGTTCTAATCCCGGACATGTCACTTCCTGTTCTATGATCCCATGTCTGCCTGTAACCCTCTCTGCCAGGCCATTTGGTCAGAAATCAATCACTTTCTGACCTCACCCTTTTAGGCTTGAATTAATTTTTTTATACATGTTAACCTATATGAGAGTGTTAGAATGTGGTTTGATTACCAAAAATGACCAACCATTCAGGAAACTGGGGACCTCAAAGTTGACCCATACTGAATGCCCCACCCTACCTAAAGACACAGATATCTTCTTCAAAAATAGACATACCAGTACGGTTCTCTTATTATCGGAAAGCTTACAAAGACTCATGGAAAACTGGAACAGTACCTGAAGATTAAAGGTGACCTTTGTCCTTTCACTCCGTCACCACCATTAAAAAAAAGAAAACGACAACTTCGACACAACCACCAGGTTCTTTAAAATCTGTTATTTTCAGCTCTCCAAGGTGAGTAATTAGGCTTCATATTTAGATGGTGTTATCTCAGTGTGGTCTCCAACTATATAAAGTAACCCTGTCTATTTAAAAACGTGACGTAGCCCATCACCAGTCCTTCCTACACATCATTAAACCAGAGTAAGCACAGCAATGCTAATTTAACACCCACGTATGGTTACTTCGCAGAGAGAAATAGATGGTGATGGTGAGGTGTGAGATGAGATTTACTGGATAAGTAAGGCTTTATAGCTGTATCCCCAGCCTGTATTAGTCTGCATTGCTCATCCATTCCATGTGATTTTTTTTATAATCGGTTGACTTTTCGCAATTATCTGCCAGAAGATGCCGTTAAGAAAATAACATGGACAGAGAAAGAGCAGGAGATTGCCATGTTTATTCCATCTTTTACAATGGAGTTGTTATGCCCTAAGACTACAAATGTTTAGTGTCCATTAATAACAGGAAAAAAACTGCTTTTCAATTACACACTGTTGAAATAAAGGCCTTGTGCGCCAGATCATGTTGTTGTACCCAACAGTACGGGCACCCGAACAGATAAGGGGAGCAGGCCTTAAATCAATACAAGTGTATTGGGTCTCATTGTGTTGAGTAATTCTGAACATTGAGAAGACCGTAAAAGGGCAGATGTTCTTCTGGCTGCATGAGACGTCTTGCCCCTGGGCTTTCGCCGAGATACCAATGTGTAGCATTTCCATCTGTTTCTCAACACACCGCTTCATCGCTAACAAACCAGATGAGTTCCAGACGCTGACATGGAAAAAGAGCCGAAAGACAGACTGCCTCTCATCTGACCTACAGTAACTTAGAGAGGCATCAGTGGGAACTGACAGGGGATTTGCTCAAAAAAAAAAAAAAAAAAAAACCTCCACATACGCTACACATATGTGCTGCAGGCCCGGCACGGTGGGGGGACTCATTTACACATGCAGGAATCCTCTACAATTCATGTTTCCTGAAATAAGTGACATTTTCTGCTGCTTGGCGTGATGTGGCCACTCACTGTTTCCACAGCTAGGATCTGGGCCAAAGAGGCCAAAGCTTCAGAGTGTGACATTTAGAATGTTGACAGGCCCTCGGTTGATTTGTGGGGTGGGGGTGGGGTGGGGTGTGGTGGGATGGGGGGGTGGGAGGGGTGATTGCACAGCAGGGAAATGACAATAGTGATAATGTCTACCGTCCGCTCTAATAGCAAAGCACAGAATGGAGAACCAAAGAACCTCTTGGCCATTGGAGTATCAGCTCCCACATCTCTGGAGATCTTCAGCAGAGCGGAATTATGTGGGCGGGAAGCAGGATTCCGTGCAAACATCCAAGAACTCGGCCTGTCACATGACTTTGTGGAAACAGATTGGAGGCCAATCCACAGGAGCAGTGTTGTTAAAGCAAAGGACAGATGTGTCTAATGTAGGCTGACAAAGACTAAATAAGATAGGTCTATGCTCCCGTCCACAGACCAGAACAGCTTCTATAGCCTTTGAAAATGAAGAATGCCTAGCTTCTTATTGGGAGCAACAGCATTTTCTTTTAGGGCTGGCAACTATCTGGTGTCAAAGTGCAACCACAGTCACCTTTACTGGATAAGACCAACAGAAGACTGACAGCTGAACCCAACAGTAAGACTAGATCCAAGAAGAACCTCCATTTAGTACAAGCTAATCTGTAATGAAATCATGAAAGTACCAGTACCAGACGCCCCACGCAGTTACATTTCACTTCATTAAAAAATGCAAATGAAATGCAAATTCCTCTCTAAATACACAGTGAAAGTATATAGTTTTTCTATGGCATTGTTTAGCCCCCCCTCCCCCCTTTTTTTCTCTTTTGTCTGATATTCCCTGAAGCTATAACTTCTCATCACTAAGAAAGAAGTCTTTCTCAGTGGAATTCAAGCATGGTCATTATAATTGTTTCGCCCCTCCCACATTCTCTCTGACTAACATGTTTTCTACTTCAATAGACCACCGCGGCCCATCCGGGTACTTGATGGTTCACGCCCCTCTCTGGGGGAAAACAAAGGGAAATGCGTCCATTCAACTCGATGGGATTGCCCTGAGACACAATAAAATCCCTGTATAAATAAAAAAAGACAAACAACGAAAGATATGTTTTGTAATGTATAACGAAAATGTCAACTGATTCTATTACATCACTCCCCAGTATCGGGCGGGCAACATACAATGTTAAATTTGACGTGATCTGGCCTCAGTCTTCCAAGTTCCAGCGAAATAAACATCAGCAAGTTTATTTCTTTGACATTTCAGTGCGGGTAACGCTACTGAGACCACAAAGTAGTTATTCCTTAAGCTACATATGTATTTGCTACATGTAATTACTACATAGAAGTGTAAAACAGGTCTCACTTACGTGCTAGTTTTCGTTAGCGCGTCTATGGGGGTTTCCATAGTTGTTAGCATTAAGCTAATCGGTAGCTTACTTTGAACAGAAAACTGCATTTCTGTGTTTGATTCCTGAGAGGAATAGCTGGTATTGTGTTGCATGCAGTAAACATGTAAAATTTACTGTTGGCCTCTGGATGTTTCTTAGTTAGCTACCTCGCTATTTCCAGCTACATTTAGCCTAATGAGGGCAGATTAAGTGCACTGACCCGATCAGAACAGTGAGCTCAAGTTTCGGGCCACAGTTATTGTTGGCCTGTAGTTCTAACTATCCATAATATGTGACATTTATTTACCTATTAAAAGGTGCTTTCCGCAGACATATGTGGAGATATATATAGTTTCCTTCCACCTGCTCTCTCGTAATAGCATGTAGCCACAGGGCTCGTCTTTTGGGATTTCCGATTGGACATGGTAAACGTGCAAAATGCAAGTCGGTTTTTTCAAATGCATTGGCTGTGCAGTTCACAATGCAACAGCTTTTTTGGAATTTTATACGGTTTCTTCCCCCGATCTTTGTTGTCTCACTGTTGTTTTCTATGGGAGAGTGTCTGAATTATTGAGAAGAGTCTGGCTGCAGACATCCACCGTGAAGCCCCACGTCCCCCGCCAGGCCCCTCGGGGCCTGAGCATGGACCTGGAAGTTGCGTCATGTGCCCTGGCGTCACTTCCGACTACGTGCATGGACCTTTTCGTTACTTCCCCATTCTGTTTGCAGAACACACTAAACGAGCCGGACGTGTCTTCATTTGTCCAAGCAAGTTTGTTCTTTTTTCTAATAAGTGGATTTCAACGAGCCGACATCTGCCAACAAGGTAAATGATGCCAATGTACTGTTGGAACCAATGACGTTAACGTTAAGCAGCAGACAACAACTTAATACTATGAGTTGGCTAGCTAGCTCACGTTAGCAAATTAGCACTAATGTTACTAACTTGTATGTTGTTTTTTCCATTGCTATGTTTATTTGTAGCGCAGAAAACGTTTGCAATCATGATAAGTCATGAATCATAATGTTTGTGTAACGTAACTAGCTAACGTAAGCTAACGTTAAGTAGTAGCTAGCTTTCTAGCCATTAGTGTTTGATGGCAGTTAAGTAACGACATACTTTATATATTGTTTGTTTTACAAACATTAGCACTAAAATTAATATCAGTTTTATGTGTGTTGCTAATGTAACGTTAACGTTATGTATGTAACGTTAGCCGCCTACTGTAGTTAGATGCCAGCTCTCTGTTCTCAAGTCGGTCTTTTAACGTTTGCTTGTTATTATTGGCAATCATTATTTGTACGAACATATTAAGTTATTGTACTGTATTAAATAGAGCCATTTAAAATGTTATTGTACTTATTCTGTTATGTTTTTTTTTTTGTTTTTTTTTACAGATGCATCATTCCATTCTCCAGGGCAATTCAAATTTAGAACTTGACAGATGCACAACCTGCTGCAATTTATATCACTGTCCACTTTGCCTGACCTTCAAACCCACAAAACTTAATCGATTAAAGTCTCATGTATATTTCCATCTAAAACATGCACTGACTTTCAAATGTATGTTTGTTTAAACAATTGTTAGATTTTAGTAATTTCAAAGTGTGTTTAGCAACATGTTTCAGTTTGAAGTAGAATCTGTATGCCCCAACATATTAGAGACTTAGGTGCTGAACGGCCTGGGAAATGAGCTATGTTAATTTCCTCCCCCTCCCGCATTGTTAAGTACTCATTGTCACCTGCATGAATGCCCCCCCGAGTTTCCTGGGAATCCCAGCCTGGTAGAATAACGTGTGAAATAAAGTTATTGATCTAAGCCCTGAGACAGGAAACTAGGAAGAAGAACCAGAGATAGGAGTGAAGTAACATAGCCACAAGACTTCCCTGTCTAGCCTACCTTTTGTTATCACCTACATGACATTTCCTGTTTTCTGTGTATAAATGCTGGGCCGGTTTGGAGTGTAAGTAATGTTAGACTAGAAGCTGACATAAACATCATGCTAATAAAGAAGTTATAGCTACTGTCTTTCATCACAGAACCGATTCAAGACCCTCTTATTTCTTGAACGTAATTGCAAGTACCGGCAACGAACAGAAGTGTCATTGAGAAATACAAAGCAATTCTTCACCATTTAAACAATTAGATGGTGTAAGATATTCGTACTGTCAACAAGATGCATTATGGTTAATTTGTAAGTTAGTGGACACTTTCATGCAAGACAGTCCAAAAGTGTTTTCCAGCTGCCCCGTGTCCTGGGAATGGAGGAGAGCGAGGTGGCCAACGCCCTCATTGCATACACCCGGCTCGCTGACGTGGTTGGGGAAGCAGAGCACAACGAGATTGTGGGACCATTTGTTTTTATTTTCAGTAACCAGCAGGATATGGAGCGATTCTTAATTGAAATTGTGGACCACAGGCGTTACATAATTTTCTGTCTTCTTCCCTTACAGCCTGTAAGGACTACTAGTAAGGACTACTCGTGTTATATAGTGTATATAAATATATGTATAGTTTTAGATTGCATGGGTGTTCAGTGTGTCGTGTAAGTTCTTATTGGTTGTACTTTTTTCCCTTTGTTATTTTCTTATTAGACTTGATATTCCAAAAAAAAATTAAGAATTTTACAAATTATTAATTTGTGTGGTTGCTAAAGTCTATGGCTGCCTAATCTGTTCTTCTGTCATTCCATCATTTTGGGTTATTTGTACTTTTAAAGTTCCCTGATAGACTATCATATAAAGTGATGAAGAAAATGTTAGCCATATTCCCTATTCCTATATCACACACACCTCGGCACAAATAAACCTTGTATAAGGTCATGGAATCTGTCCATGGTTCTGCAATGCTTAAAACATGCCTTCTGTCAGAAATTGTACAGTGCTGCACAATCATTTGTATTTAGTGTTGCAGTGTTTAATGGTATGGACAAAGAGTTCAACATTGGGAACAGTCTGCTGGCTTGTATTGAGATGCCTATTATACCTCAAAATAACATTTTCAAAAATCTAGCAAGGTTCATAATATACATATAAACCCTTAGATCACTACTGAGTTTGTAAATTAAGTTTGGAACTGTGACGACTCCATAGTTGGATACATCAATAATGTCGATGAAGCTGTAGTGTAGACTTGCAGTGACTGCTAGTAGGTGTGGCTGAATCATGTTGAAAGCACTGAGGATGTAGTAGTACTTTATTGATCCCACAATGGGAAATTTCTTCTTCAATCGTTACACTCCAGTAATACACAGTAAATATAACACGTGTACATTATTACAGGGAAGCCAGACCAGAGAAGGGATCAGCTATTCTTTTGTTAAAGTGGACAGTAATACAATTTGCAGCAGGTTGTGCATCTGTCAAGTTGTAAATTTGAATTTCCCTGTAGAATGGAATGATGCATCTGTAAAAAAAAAAAACATAACAGAATAAGTACAATAACTTAACACGTTCGTACAAATAATGATTGCCAATAATAATATTACATGTTGGCTATCTGTTACATACATAACGTTAACGTTACATTAGCAACACACATAAAACTGTTTGTAAAACAAACAATATATAAAGTATGTCGTTACTTAACTACCATTGGACAAACACTAATGGTTAGAAAGCTAGTTACTACTTAACGTTAGCTTACGTTAGCTAGTTACGTTACACAAACATTATGATTCATGACTTATCACGATTGCAAACGTTTGCTGCGCTACAAATAAACAGCAATGGAAAAAACAACATACAAGTTGGTCACATTCATTAGTGTTAATTTGCTAACGTGAGCTAGCTAGCCAACTCATAGTATTAAGTTGTTGTCTGCTGCTTAACGTTAACGTTATTGGTTTCAACATAACATTGGCATCATTTACCTTGGTGGGAGTTGTCGGCTCGTTGAAATCCATTTATTACGAACAGAACAAATTTGCATCGACAAAAGGTGATGCGTCCGGCTCATCTGTTGTGTTCGCAAACAGAATGGGGAAATAACGAAAAGGTCCATGCATGTGGTCGGAAGTGACGCCAGGGCACATGACGCAACTTCCAGGTCCATGCTCAGGCCCCGAGGGGCCTGGCGGTGGACGTGGGACTTAACGGTGGATGTCTGCAGCCAGACTCTATTGTGGAATTATTCCCCAAAAGTGGGGCGTGGCATTCACAGAAACGCTTCAGTGACGTATGACCGCAGGTTTGTACCTTTGGCTATGGTGTATTCAAGTGGCCAACTCGGGAGGATCGTGCGTGATGTTTGCTGTGACGATGGTCCCGGCAAAAAAACATGGACGCCCGCATAAAGCTGATGCTTGTTTGGCTGGCCTCTGATCAGCATTTGCAGTTCCAAATGTTTTAAATAGCGTATGCAAAAACGATTGAAGATGAAAACAAACGCAGAAGGTGAAATACTACATACACCATGCAACGGGTCTTTCTAGCTCCAGATCTCTCCATGTTTAGAGATGCTCAGCTGTTGTTTTTTTTTCTGTTTTTTTTTTCCGTCACCTCAGTCATCTCGGGGACCTCAGGAGGTGCCCTAGTTGAATGTCGGATTTTCGAGATCGTTGTCATCAGCTCGTCACCATCTCGTCAACGGTGTGTTATGTTCAAATGTTTTTTTCTTCTCGGAAGAATACACCATTAAATAGCCTACAGAATTGGTACAAAGCATGAGCAGTCAGGATGTGTTTTTTGGGTGGGGGCAGTGGTTCTCCTCAGGGTGGGGAAATTTCTCTCATCCATGTTCCACATCCAACCAGGATCAGCCATGAAATTCCCATACTCATCGAATTCTGATGTGCTGAGATTGGTGGGGCTAGCCCAGCTCCAGCTTCAGGCCAGCCCTAATGAAGAGGTTTCATGATAGAATGAAAAGAGACGTTTGCCGATAGCCCTGGAGAGGAGGGTGAGGACCTTGTTGGAGGGCAGTATGCAGTGGGCACCATAATGAGTCACATTAAGTCCTGAAAGTCATTGTTCATCAGTGTCAGGCAGCTCCGATTACCACAAGACCATACTGCCCCAGAATTGTCACAAATTAAAAACGCTATTCCCCATTATCCCTTTAAGAGCTAGGGCTAAACAGACCAAAAGAGAACTCTTTTTCTTCCTCTGTTGCTCAGTTAGGCCTACTGTATGAACACATCACCCCAAACAACAGGAATCTTGTTAGTCTTAAAAATGTGCACTGGTGACTCAAAGGTCAAGACTCCTCATGTGTGTTGTGCAGTAATTGGTCCCGCTGTCCACTGATTGTACACAAAAAACAAGACACAAGTCCCCAGTCTCACGTTTACAAAGCCAGCCTTGATCTTGCTGCAGGGTCCCCAGGGGAAAACACAAAATGCCACATTTACTTTCAAGCTCCTACTCTTACCAGCATCTATTATCCCCCTTTAATTCAATCTTCCATCCCAGAAAGTTTGGCTGAAAGACAGCCATGAAAAATTGAATGGCTGACTTTTAATATTCTTCATAAAAGAAATCCCTCCACTCTATGCATAGGCTACATATCAGAGGGTGCTTTTGACAGCACTCAGCTTCACTATAATCTTTTAAACCGCTTAACCTTAGGTGCCAATACCACAAACTGCAACCAGTAATTCCTTTTAATAAACTGCATTTTTATGTATGTTGAAGCTTTATCGTGAATTTCATCTACAATATGAATGTAGAGCTTTTCTTACAGTCTATAGGTTAGAACTGATTGAATGGGCCATTTTAATATTTATTTATTTATTTTCCAGAATATGAGTGAATGGGTTTTAGCCAAATCCACCTGATGGCCTGTGCTTGTCCCTCTGTTCAGTGTTAAATTGAAATATAGATAGGCCTAATTAATTTTACTCAAATTTATTTAAGAATCAAAAATAACAAGACATACAACAAAACCAAGTAAAATATAAAATATTTGAAGATGCACAGTCGCTCGACCATTGCACAAAGGCTCACAAAAGAACGACGAAACGATTCAATTAGTTCGTGACGTGATTTTTTTTTAAATCAGAGCTTCACTGGAAATCCCGCTCCAGATGCACTACATTACCCAGAGCTCCCTGCGCTCAACTACTTTCTCTTGGGCGAAAGTTCAAAGTTGGTTAAAAAAAAAAAATTTTAATGGATGGGCTAGCCGACTTACGTGCTGGAAAGCTGTCCCCTGTCATAACGGCGTGCCTTCCTCTGAATTCACTTTGGCCAGCATTCTCTCTCTCCCTGTATTCATACATTCACACCCATTTGTTGTCTCTATCCACGACCACGGTTTTTCCAGGATGGCTGTAACCAGAGCCATAGAGCTGACTGTAACGTTAGTTGCTGGGCGTCATGTTCTCTCTGACTCTCACGCTCTTGCAGTTCCTTATCTGTGAATTTTGGCTGGGTATTGTAGGGAATGGCGTCTCCATCATAGTCATACTACAGTAGTTATTGAAATTTGTCAGAGTCACTATCTCTCACATGCCATGTTTAATAATCGATTATACGTATGTAGCTTAATTGTAGCTATGCGTGTTTTCCGTTTGGTAAAATGGATGGCGTTTGCTGGGTGCGCATATGTTTGTTGAGAACGCGCTTGGCCGAAACATACCTCACGCAAATACGCGAACGTGGACGCTTCGAGCTACGCAAAGTCGATTTCGTTCTAAAACGTGTCACCTGAAATTCTTGCTGTAGCCTAGTGTTGCAGCTAGCAACGACACTAAACAACTTTCTTGCTCGATCTGTGCTTTCCTCTGGTTTGTCTTTCACAAATGTCATGGCAAAAGAAAAGCTGTTCCCGTAGGCTATTTGCGTAAGGTAGCCTATGTTTCGGCCCTTACTGTCAAAATTTGATTTTGCGCGACTTTTCCCCTTCAACCGTGTATAAGGGTGTCTATGAAGGGAATTCGTATTTTGGATTATGTGCAAAAAAAATGTATTTTTCAGTAGGGTATTAAGTTTTTTAAAAATCAACCAGGCTTGATTAATGGAGCAGAGTTGAAAGTAAAACACAGTGGTCCACCAGGACCCAGACTGAATTAACACTGCCATATATCATCAACAGGACCCTGGGGTTGGTCCCAGTCCAAACTAATGGGTTTGCTATCAGTAAATAGCTGGTGAAACAATTTCTGTGGTCCAACTAACCCAGCTTTAAATGGAACTGAATTAATTTTGTATTACGCCCAATTAAACTGTCTTTTTCCGTCTTTAATGTTTTATTGCAAATCACCCAGTCTATGGCTTTTAGAGATGTCCAATGCACTACGGGCATAGAGGTCTCTCAGATGGGCCCATGCAGTTAAAGACCCTCTGTGTAGCCTAACCTTTTCTTGCCATAGTATAATGATGTATAGGCTACTTTCTTTTCCAAATATATAAGGAAAATAAGAACATGTACATTTTTAGAAACAAGGCCTGATGGACTGACAAAAAGTGGGTCCATTCTGTTATGGTATTAACTTAAAGTTCACTTATGAAGCCTGCCAGCCAAAAATAAAAATGTAAATCTTGAATAATAACACGTACCTTAATTACATGCCATAGTAATTGTATTTATTGGTTCTTTATGTGCAATACAACTACAAAATATTTATCATTGTGATTGCACAGTGTCTTTAATATACAATTGTTAGGTACCAGTGCCATGCCTAGCAATGGTCTGACTTCACTGGAGATTCTCAGCACTGGGAGGTGACGGATCAGGGAGGATAAGCGACATGTTGAGGAATGTCAAGGTCGAGCACTGTGGGCTACCCATCCCCTCCAGACTCCAGAAAGTGACACTGAACTTGATGTAACTCTGCCAGCCCTGCCGTCTGCCCAAACATTGCTACATCCCCCAACACCCACAGCTGTAGCACACTGCAGCCGCCGATTCTAACAGGAGCTGGCCTGCACTGACCGCCACCCCCCGCCTAGTGCGCCCACCCAAACATCAGCATCAATACCTCCTCTGTCTGCTCTGAGCAAGCCTCCCCCCACCCCCCTTTATTTAATTTTTACTTTTATAGCAGAGTTGAAATGGAGCATTTTATTGACAAAATGTGTTCAGTTGGTCCATTCTAGACTGCACAACTAGAGACACAAACTTGACAAAAACTCTCCTCTCACATTTCCACTCACCAAAAATCATGGGTGATAATGTTCATTTCCATCTACACAAGCAGCTGTCTTGACCAAGTTCCTTCCTCCTCAATGCTCAGAGATTCACACCTGTACCGAATTGACAAGAAAACACTTTTGTCTTCCCCACATTAAAATGAGTGCTGTAATTAAGACGGATTGAATGAGGCAAATTGCGTGTTAGTTCTGTTGATGGGAGGGACAGGGTTTACAAGCCCCATAATGGGTGGAGGAGCTCCACCCGCTGTTTGTGGTTTAATAAACCTCTTTTCTGATATTTCCAGTCTAGCTCATTCTCCCTTCATGTTTAGAACGGTTACATAATTAGCCATATCGCAGTAAAGCACCCCTCATTAACTCATTTAATTTATTCTATTTCTAGTGAGCAAAAGGCAAATCTGCTCTCCCTGGAGCCTGTCCTATAAAGGACGAGCTAACAAGAAAGTGAAGTCACTATAAATCATTCAGTACGGAGGGGTTTTCAGTCAGGATTTCCAGTCAGGCCCAGTAGAGACTTCAGTTCTGGATTCTGCTCTGCAGGTGTGTCCAATATGCAATGTTGATGCTTTATCCAAGGTAATTGTCATTTCTCACCAAATCCAGTTTAATCCCAAATGGTTTTCCATTTTCTTCCCACTCTCAGAAGTAAGGTTAGGATCTTAAACTGGTTCAGATGGTTGTTATTGATGGGTGGGAATCAAATCTGCAGACTATGCTGCCTACCTCTGAATATGTTATAAACACAGTTTGGATTTACAGGGCATTACAGCACCAGTGAAAGAATACTCCATGTGCTTTGCCCAATGAGGTAACAAAGAACGTATTCTTATTCTCCACTGGAAAGTGTACCTGGTAATACAATTATAGATCACAGACCAAAGAATAATGGCGTAATTAAACAAACATGTCAATCAATTAATTAATCAATCGATCGACTTGCATTTTGTATTGTATACTGAAAAGAGTGCCTAGTGCCTTAGCTGGATAACTGCACGGAGTAAAACCCGGAACCCTCCCAAATCTGGAACATGGACTGAAGTAAAAAGAGCTGCTCCGGATTTTACTCAGTGCAGTTATGCAGCTAATCCTGCTTTACCCCCCAGATTACTCTACAGTAGGCCAAGACTGTTGACAAACAGGGAAGCAAAGACATTCTGATTTCTGTAAGTGTGTCCTGCTAATGGTTCAATAACTTATGTCCCAACAACCTTCCTCAATTTCAGGAAGTCAGGAATCGAGGAGGGGAGCGATTAGTTTGCAACACCATCATCCAGGCTAGGCTGTCAGACACTAAAGGGTCAGGGGTCACCTGGGGTTCAGAGTTCACCAGCAGACAGCTGTTTCCTAGCACTTAAAGGGGAAAGTGACAACATTGGTCGAACAATGAAAGGTCAGTCAACCTGTCACTTTTGATATTTTAATTGCATGTTTTCCCACTGACACAATTAGCAGTCGTATTAGCATTAGCACAAAAGCACGTATGAGAGATTCATGTGTAGGGTGAGGCTGTGATGTTAAATGGCTTCAGGAGAGGATATCAGGCAGTTATAATGTAAATTCCTATGGGGGAGGACTGGTAATGACCCTCCTCCCCCCACCCCCCACCCCCTTTTTTTTTAAGGGAACCTACGGCTATTCCTTGAATAACACACATTCTACAGTTATCATGTAACATGTTCATTTAAATTAATGTGAGGCTTTCTGGGATGAAAGTTGAGAGTTACAGGAAAATGAGCCCCAGGGAGATTGCTCAGCTGGGAGCACCAATCACAGATTGAGTAAAGCCATCCTGTAGGAAGACTGATTTATAGATGCTACAGCCAGCTAAAGGCTTTCACTGCATTTACATTTTTTTAAATGAACTCAGGTTCCATTTTAAATTAGTCGTTTCACATATTGAAAAGGGGTGGACAATGAAGCAGTCCTATAGAGTGAAAGGGAGCGATTCACGATGAGATATTGACATTAGTCGGGGTGAGGTTGTATTGTAAAGCCAACTGCAAGCGATACGCCATTGTGATATATTTTGGTAAATGGGGCTTTCGTCAAAAGGTAATGGTACCTGGCGAAGCCACAGCAGTGAGGATCTGGAATAAAGGCCACAGGTGTGTTTTTCTCAGGTAAGGTGAAGTGTGCAATGTCAAGGAATTCATTTTTACCATCAGTAAATCAAAACAGTACAAATATTTTAAACAACTCACTTTTGTACATAGGTCACTATAAAATAGAGGAATGACTTGGAAAATATATTGTGCAATGAAAAACCATCCATTTGGACATTGGCAAGATAGTTCATTGACTGAATGGGCTTACTTATGCTTATTGCTACTGTGCTTTTATTATTCTTATTATTATTTTGACCTGGTCAGGGGGGAAGTGGTCAGGTTTACGCAGTAGTCTGTTCACGGGCCAGTGCACTTCAAACAGGATAAGGACTAACATTCTATGTATCTCACAGTACTTTCCCCAGTGTACAATCTGAGATGTGGCTGCTGAATGAGCAATAAAGGGCATCCCTTTTCCCTGCGAGGCTCCTTACAGTATATTAATATGTGGGATTACTGTTATTGTTTTCTTGTCTGAAGGAACCCCTGGGCCTCTTTGAAACTCACAACTAAGCAGAATGAGAGGATTCATACTGACCCCTCCTTTTTTTTTTAAGGGTTCCTCGGATTGTACCCCAAGCAACAATAAATAGTCCGCTCTCTACAGTTATCATCTGCCGTGACACATTTCATTGGTGTTTGAAATTGATTTGAAGCTTTCTGGGAGGAGAGCTGAGAGGTATGTGTACTTGAAGATGAATCGAGCCAACGAGTCAACCTGGGCTAGAGCTGCAGTTGATATAGTGCAGGTAGAGTCTCATGGTAAAACTCCCGTTTTGTGGACTCCACAGTTCAAGGAATGAAGATCGAGTCTTTTGGGGATCACTGACTTTCCATAATTGATTCATCCGATGGTTTGCAATTCTCTGCTCTCAGTTCTCATAGAGTACATTTTATACATTTTGCACTAATATACTGTATATCTTTGAATTGGCTTAACACTGACCATTGTATTGTGTAGAGTTTACCCACAGTGTGTTCTTCCCTTTTGGGTCTGAAACATATTCCAGTACACAGGAAGCAGGATGACATAATGGCCAGGACATGTGACTCAGAGGGTTAAATACAAACCAGGACACAGCTTTCACCTCCTGGGCACGTCACATGATTTCACTTATATGTAAAATAAAGGAAAGGTAAATGAGAAGCTCATTGAGAATCGCCAAAATCAGATTTTCAGAGTTAAGATAACCGCATCTAGTTTGTTAGAAACATGCACATACGGTGTTTTGAACCAAACCAAAGTAACAGAACTATCAATATTTAATAGTTTTGCAGCGTGTTCCAGAGTGCACTATAACTAAAAGCTGTATTTCCAAATTCAGAAAAAGGATGAAGTACTTTAAAAAGCAAACCATAAGTGCTGCTATTCCCCAGTCAAATGAGCAGACATAAAAGATGGAAGTTTACCTAAAATCACCTTGTAAATGAAGAAGTACCAACGACACAATCTGCAAGTATTTTGAGGTAACCTCTTTCATTTTGCTTGAAAGAAATTTAAGTTTAAATAGAACATTTTAAATAAATGTTAAGTACATTTAAATTGATGCTTTTAAAACTAATCGATTGGGGTTATTGTGCCTTTTTGTTAAATGCATTTAGCTACACAGAGGACGAATGCTGAAGAATTAACAATATATTCTTTCAGTGGAAACTTCCTTGTTGATTTTTACTAATTTGATATCCACCAACTGTCAGGGTCATACTCACCCCCACTCTAGAGAAAGTCCTCAGCCCCTGCAGCCCATAGAGCTGGCTGCCCGTTCTCTAATCTGCCCATCAACTCACCAGAACATCACTGAAGATATGTAACATCAGCAGTGCACTATCTTTTCAAATGGGGGAAAAAATTTTTTAAATGACCACACTCCATAGACACAATTGTCTGAGTAAAATATAGGGGACTAGTGTGACACTCCAGTTGATTCTGAACAGATGTAGGCTGGAGCAATGTTGATGTAGGTGTTTTTTTTTTTTGTTGGTTTTTTTTAAGGAGAGAGGACAGTCCACCCTCCTTTTTTAATTTTATTCCAACAAAGTAGAAAGGGTAACAGATAGAGGAAGAATCACAGCACAGAAGATGGCATGGTGGGGGAATCCAACCCCCAACCACACAGAGGGATTCATACAAGGGTTATGGGACCAGGGTCAGCCCCCCTACGGACCGCACCACTCTTTCAACCCTGACATGCATGCTATTGGTCAGCCATCAGTGGTCATCTCAACCGCTCAGCCAATCAGACAGCGGGGTGGTAAAGCGGGAATAATTTGAGCATTTGCATGAAGAGAAACCGTAATAGACATACAATTTTAAATGATACCCTTGTTTTAAATGTGTATTTATCATTTTATCTTCCATGTACTGTATATTAGTGGAACCATTGCGACCCACTTTCCAACTATGGCCATTGCAAGTTATACATGTATAACGTAAGTATTTCCTGTGGATTGTGAAAAGCTTTATTCCTAAGTGTTCCTTTTGTTCTCCCTGCAATCTGAGAGCAGATTCTGGAAAAGACCATGTGTTGTCTTGTACTTGTCCTGCATCTTGTACTTATTAAGGATGATAATTAACCTCCACAGATTGCCCATCATAGTTAGTTCAGTGCCATTGGGTTGATGTGTATAGCTGAGCTATACGTGTGTACAGTGTGATGTGTGCTCGTATGTAAACAGTGCAGACAGATGTTTTACAAAATGCATATTAGTTACCATATTACAGATGTGCATCTGCACACATACTTTACTGTCACACAATTTCAAAGCAAACTATTGTATTGCAGAATATATTAGTATTGTATTCCAGAATGTATTGCAGAATATATTATTTTGTCTTAATTACCTCTGATTGCTAAAAGACCATGTGTGGCCCTGTGGCAGCTTTAGTAAGATGACAAGATTATCAAACCTTTGCAATGTCGCAACTTTACCAAAAAACTGGGCCATAGAGCACTTGACATATACTATGAGAGAAAACTGAACTGCAAGACAAACCATGCAGTAGAACCAGGACGTACTCAAGAAGCAGCAAACTGTGAATAAATGCTAGAGAGAGCAGACCAGAGCGCGAAACGCTCAACTACCCACCCCCCACCCCTGCTCTGAAACACTCAGATATGTGAAGTGGAAAAGGCTTACCCTTCAGCAGCTACCATGTCACACAAACAGAAACTGTGACCTTTACTCGTTCCTGGGACAGGTGGCGCACACTCACTGTGACCAGGTGGCTTCAGGCTATGCAGAGAATTAGGTTTTTTTCTTCTTTTTTTTTTTACATTACATTACATTAATGGAATTTAGCAGATGCTCTTATCCAGAGCGACTTGCACAACATTTTTACAAAGTATCCATTTATGTAGCTGGATATATACTGAAGCAATGCAGGTGAAGTACCTTGCTCAAGGGTACAACGGCAGTGTCCTACCTGGGAATCGAACCTGCAACCTTTAGGATATAAGCACAGTTCCTTACCTTACCCAAAGGGAGGAAGTGAGTGCAGACTGACAGTCTCTTTTTTACTTTTCATCTCCCTGTTTTTCTCTTATTCCAGACTGTCCAATTCCAATTTCAAATCTGTACTATCACAGTAGAACAATCAGTCAGCCCAGAGTAGCATGTGCACTCACTAAAATGTGTGCATAGCCATTCTTCTCCCTATGCAGTCCACTGCCTGAGCCACACCACCAGGTAACACTCAACTACAGGTTGGAGCTCTAGACCTGGAAGTAAATCATTTCTGAAATAAACTCTGCCTGGTCATGTGTGTGTTCATGAAAACGCTTTACTTTATTTGATTTATGGCTTGCACTGAGTGTGGTAATGGAAGGCAACAGGCAACTGTCCTTTTAAATGTCACGCCTGATTGCTGCAGGAAGCCAGGCACTTTAATGTGAGGCATTAATTAATCAGAACAGACCGGAACGAAATGAAAACAGTCTGATCAGAGGTGGAGTACAGAGAAACTACAGGAGGGAATACGAGGGGAGACCAGACTTACAGCGGTTTCAAATCCGTTAAGAGATGTAATCAAAAAGAAAATCTCAAAAAAGGTGATTTTTTTGGTTATGGTGATTGCATGAAGTCCATTGAGATGCTGTTATTGTTTGAGGCTGTAAGCTTCAGATCCATTAATATGCATTATAATACAGCTTTTAACAAGTCAAGATGGAGCAATAGGGAGCACTTACGCAGGATGCAAAGAACAAAGTTGAAACACGAATGCAAAGTCTCTGAATAGCGTTGGACCAGCACGTCTGGCTGGTAAAACACCAAGTATACCAGCATCTGGAATTCTAAAAGCATGTGGAACTACTCGTCCATTAGTACCTCTTAGTAACACGTTGCCTGCAGTTTGCTTGAACAGAAACGCAGCCGAAAGCGTCTCAAGTGGTAAACAAACGACATACATGGCGGGCAGTTCTTTCAGCGGGTACAAAGCTAAAATTAAAGGTTCTAAAGTGGCGATAGTCAAACATCTTGCACGTGAGACAGGCGTCGTCAAGGTAACATATAACATCGCAATGTGCTGTCCCATTCCTCGTATTTGTTCCATTTCGAGCCCTTTCACTCTCGTGCACTCACGCATTTACGCTGGGCACGCATGTGACGTCAACCAAAGTCTGCGGGCGCTCAGTCCTTTGGGCTTAGGGCGGACATTGCGATTGTGTTTTAACCCACAGTGGCCCAGACAGGAAGTCAGCTTTCCAGTCCAGGTGCACCAGGCAAAAAAATAAAAGCGATTTTTAAAGTGTAAAAGTGAGATCAGAATGACTCCAGCTGTACACTGTTTAAGTCTGTACCTTGCACACAACATGAGGCCTTTGGACCTCTGCTAGGGCTTCACTGTCCCATGTAGTAACAGCTCAATTTAAAATGGTCCCTTGCATTCTTTCTTGAGAAGCGCTACTGCGCATACTAAAGATAAATATGGGTACATATGCACTGTACAGTCAGATCCTGTCCTACAGCATAACGTTGGAATGTGGATTAAACACGCTCCAGTAAGTCCATCGTACCATGTGACGTCACACGGGGTTTAAAGCCACTCAGCTTGAGCTTGGGGTCAGTGTGCAGTCCTTTTCTCCTCCTACAGACTGATCCAGCAGTACAGCGTCAGTCCTCCGCACTGCAGAGCACCCTGAGAGCACACTACCCACTCATGAATATTCACATATCCCCAACCCCCCACCCCCCACATGAATATTCACATATCCCCAACCCCCCAGCCCCCACATGCCTCCCTACCCCCAACGAACCCCCCAACACACTGCCCACACCTCCCTACCCCTAACACACCCCCTCACTCCCCCCACACCCAGTCCACAACCTATCAGCAACCCCACTGTGAATCTACCACCAACAGCAACCCCACGGACACTCCGCATCACATTGATCAGTCGAGCAGCGGAGTATGGTTTACTCAAGCGTAGGCTAATCTGTTTCGCTTTCATTTAAAAATTATACCCAGAATTCCATGCATCTTTCCTGACTTTCCCCCCTCCTCCATTGCCTTATGTGATGTGACGTATGCAGACAATTATGCCCTGAGGCAAAGATGATTCATATGAACTGGCACAAAAAAAGCAGATAAAATTAGCTCCTCTCATCAGTAGTGATAAGAACACTCTCTCAGCACATAACAACTGTATGAGAAGTTCCTGCATTTTACAGTTTGAACAAAGGTTTTTTCATAATTTATCAGCTAATCAGTTTAGGTTCTCTCTGAATTTATGGAATAAAAAATCACAATATGCAGATGCCACTTCTGTGCACTTCTACATATTGGTATCTTATTTTAATTTTATTCTAAATCATGACAATATGACTAATACACCTGAAGCTGTTTGTTACAATCACTGCCATTACGGAATTAACTATTATTAATTTGTGTCTCACGGCAGATATAGCGATTTATCTCCAGTGCCTGGGGTCAAATTAATCATGTTAATGTCAGGTTTCGTAATTTACTCAAATACAGGCAGCAGTTTATCATTTCGAAGGCATTTTTTTAATTTTTTAAAATCAGAACAGCCGTGTTTTTCCACAGCAGGTTTGTTTCATAGGCTGTTCGGTTTAAACTCACTCATGACCAAACTGAGCTTCACTCCGTTGGTTCTGTTATTTAGGTTTCATAAACACTGCCACCCAGTGGTCAAAAGGGTTATTGTCCAAACTAGTAAAAAACAAATCCTGTTCAACGTACAGAAAACATTTCCTTTGTAAAGATAATAGAGCTCCAGATACAAAATGAACTTTTCAAATCACAGTGGACTGTGTCTGTGTCAGTCAAAAACCCTCTCTAAGAACCACAGTGACATTGGTATGAAATACATTTATTTACTTCATACTGAAAAGTAAAAAAAATAATAATTTGCTTAATGATTTTATACATTATATATACATGCCTGTCGCTCACCTTAAGAGATACTTATGGAACTTATGACGTTGGAAGGTGAAAAACAACTAGCTTCCATGTATAATCATTGAATTATACACCAATAGGTGTTAAGACAAGCAACAGAAGTTGTGTCTTTTTTGTGATTTTCTCCTTGAAATGTCCCCTGGGCTGGCACATGCAGCAGTGTTTACGCCTGTGTAAACCCACACGTAAATGGAAGCTCCAATCGATGCATTTAAAAGCAAGAAACATTTCTTTGTGACCTGGATGTTGGTGTCATCGGGAGGACATAACACCATGTACAGAGGGGTGTATAAAGAACTCACTCGCTTTGGGGATTTTTATTATCTCATGTGAGGCAATTACGCACAAACAGGTTCAAACAAATAAATACCTAGTTACCAAGCTGCATTCGAACATGAAGAATAAAATTAAATACAATGACCAAAATAATGAAAATGTACTAAAATTTAATCATTCATATCATTCAGTAAAGCAAGAAAAAATTTTGTTGACAGGAAAAGACAAGAAGCAATATTAGAGTTGGTTTAGTAGAAGAGATAGAAATCAACTCTTATTATCCCCCAAATTCTTATTATAAAAGAGCCTTTTTCTAAAGCACTTTAATGCTGAAGAAAAGGAACCGGAATATATTATGGGAAATATGAAAGCAGTGTGACTTTATATATAAAATAACGTTGCTTTAGAAAGGTGGTATTTGCAGACGAGAAAGTCCGTAACTTTTGAGAACACAAAAATATATGGCGTTTGATCTATTATTGTTGACACCATTAGAGCAGAGAGCAGAATATGATTGCTTTAAAAAGGGCGTATTTCAACTGGATTTCACTTGCAATATCTATAATTACATTGACACACACCCATGCTGTTTAAAGGTTTATGTATTTACCATTATACAACTAAATTCAATCTCTCCATGTCTTCAAATAAGCTATTGCAAGGAAGAAATACTGCAGTCTCTCTCAGCTTTCATTGACTTTTTCTTTTTTTTAAAAAGATGATTGTGGAGAAAACTCTGAGCGGCCATTTTCAGAGGCCAGAGTTTATGGTGGTTTCGTCATTACCCAACGACAAAAAACAAAAAAATCCAAATAGTTCTTCAGGTTGATACAAAAGCTGAGGGGAGTTTGTGAGATATGTTGAAAGTTGGTTCTTAACAAATCCACTTCTGTCTACTGACATCCTCCCTTCATCACTGATGGCGTAGGAATGCAGGCCCGTTCCACTAGAGCAACAGTTCTTCATTACAGAGTTCTGGAGGGCAGAGAATGAGGACAGATCACTACAGTTCCATGCACATTATTGTAATGATAAACAGGTCATGCAACCCATCAGAGCTGGTCGTTACACTGAGAGATTGTGCTTCAGCCCTGTCACATCTACTTCCACAAGATTTCTCAAGATATGAATGGAGAAATGTTTCCTCTTGGGGTACAATCACTGGCTAATTCACATTAGCCGTTTTGTTTTTACATTTTCCGGAGATTAATTACAAAGCCCTAAAAAAATAATTAAAAAAGAGTCAAAACAGGTCGGAAGTCAAGAACCCACTTTTCCAGGCTCATGGCCCAAGTTTCAGAATACATTTGATACAAGAGAAACCTGAACATTAATCGTCACAAACGTCACAAACTAAGCTTTAATAAAACCTATGTGATGTTCCATTAATCACTGCAATTAAACCTCACTGTAGCAACACTGCCCCCTGCTGGACATGTCTGATCCCGGTCCGGATTTTCATTATCCTTCACTCAATAATCTGAAGCAGGGAATCAGGCAGAACTACAAACAAAAAAATCTGGCAGGAGTCCCATTTGTGTTTCCAGTTTATTTATTTTCATATGGCCGCACCGCTGCCTTCAGCCCGACAATTAGACCCAACTAAACATTGAAATAACGGTACTTTAGGAGTGTAACGGTATACGTAAATTTCATACCCAACCGTTCGATAAGGTTTGGCGCGCGCTGCGAACCAAACTAGTAGCTACACTCTTGCTGTAACGCACATGCAAAACTTTTTTGTGTGTGTGTGTGTGGAACTTAAATTAAAGAAGAACACTTAGTGAAATGAAGGTCGCTTGTGAACGTCTACTTTAATAGTCCTGCAGAATAATGCTAGCTGTATGTCTGTTTTGTTGACTTTATTAGGAAGATGACCAGATGGCTAAATTATATAAACAAACGTGGACAATTAAATATGCATTCAAAATCCAAATTCTAATAGACGGCGTTAAAGTATCTACAAACATTTGAAGGCCAATGACATGTAATAAAAAGAGCAGTTTGAAGTGCATTGAATATTTAGGCTTATTTTAAAACAGACAAGCCATTTCCATGTTAATACTGCAATGTGTTTAAATGGAGCATATCCAGTTTCATAGTCCCAGCATGCAGTGTTAAACTGGGTGCCAAACAATCTTGTGGGCACAATTCCGAACACGGCTAACATAAACAACCCAATAATGCAATTCCACCATATGGCGCAGTATGTGCTGACGAATGCGCCGCTGCAGATGACAGCTCCATGTATGAGGTGTGGCATGCTTGGCAAACAGATAAACACAGGATCCAGCAGGCCTGCAACTACTGCTGAAAATTCTGAGCAGCACCACTCACGGGAGGACTTAATCCCATTAGCAACACCATAGTGCTCTAGCAGGTGCAATCTTTCTGTCTCTGTCTCTCACACACACACTCCCTCCCTCTCACACACACATACATAAGCACACATGCGCGCACGCACGCACGCACGCACACACAAAGTGCAACACTGTGTTACATTGTTAGACAGTTTTCTGAGCAGACATCATGACAAAGCTAACATTCAGTATTATGTTCATGTGTACAGCTGAACATCCACCAAAGGTTTAGCACCCTGCTTAAGAGGGCAGCATTTGTGCAGATTGTGCAGCACCTGGGACTCAAACCAGCAACCTCCTGGTTCCCTTACAGTACCGCTCACTCCTGGAGGAAGAGGAGAACCTAAACAGGTAGCATCCATAAAGATGCCCAAATATGACCATATGACCATCTAGGAAATATGATGAGTGAGTATGATATGGGGTACAGAGACCAGACACTCATGTGAACCAACATTTTAATTACGGATTCACTATATAATCACTCATTGTTAAACACGTTTTCCCAGTGGATCAATCTCCTGAGGCAAACAGCAGGTTGAACCAATACAAAGCAAAGGGATGCAGTCGCACTGTGCCACCAGCAGATGGGGCAGTTACTCTTCAGCTGTTGCGAGAGAGACAAAATTCAACTGGTCATGCCATAAAACCAGACCAAATCATTCCAATCAATCAATGAAGCAATTTGTCAACTAATAAATACAGAAGCTATTTTTACGAAGGTTAAGGTGGTTTCAAAATTAATTTATTGGAAGGGAAAAGCAAATTAAGTTTTGCACAATTCATAAGAAGCCCATCAAACTCCCTAAAGGGTTCTAGGGGAAACATAAATCCAGGGAAAATGTTTATTTGGACATACTGGACTCCCATTACATCAGTGGCCCCAAAAGGAAACCACAGAAGTAACAATGACCTAATGTATTCAGGGTTGTTCATTTTCAAACACAGTACTGTGTCACTTCCCTGCATTTCATTTTCAATTACTTACCTTTTTTCCACAAAACAATAATTCTCAAACCCCCTGTCAAAATACTGATTAAAAGGTGAATTTATTTGGCGTTAACCACAAGGCCACGGCGGAAAAGGCAGTGCACTTTGAGCGTCCCAGCTCCCTCTGCTGGTGCAGTGGGGTACTGCACAGACACCACCGGAGACACACCTGGCTCAGAGCTGCCGCGAGGGGAAGCCTTAGAGCAGGACGCAGGTCGATTTCTTTTTCGCCTTCTTCTTTTCCACTGGCGTTTTCCTATTTATCTGTCTGACCAGGTCGTAGAAGATCTGCAACAGAACAAAGATACAGGTAACCGCCCCATATTCCTGGAAAGGTGCACCAGTGGGGGCAGGTTGAGCTCCCCCCAGACAGAGAGCCCTGCAGGCATGGGAGGGGCATATAAATACAACATGCTTCCAAACCGGAGAAAAAAGTATCAGTACCCAGTACTGTATCCGGACTGGGCAAATTGTACTCAAAAACATTTATTTGAGAAAATTGTGTGTGTAATCTAAGCATTCTATTTCAATGTCCCAACAATTCCAGCTACTTCACCCCCATACACGCCATTTTTACTTCAAATGCTTATTCTCAACCTGAATACCTGAGATCAGTGCAGTTGTCCCACCCTGACACACTTAAAGCATAACCAGAAGGACACTGTTAAAAGGCAGCCAAGTCACACATTTGGGAGATTCTCTCATTTTTTTGCGCAGATAGAGGAGCTTACGTCAAGAACGTTGATCTTGGACTTTGCCGAAGACTCTAAAAAGGCACAGTGGTTCCACTGCCGGGCCAGGTTCTGACCCTGTTCCTTCCCCACGACCCGCTCGTCCTCCAGGTCACACTTGTTGCCCACCAGTATCATGGGTACCTGCAGGGAGAGAAAGAGAGAGAGGGGGAGAGAAAGAGAGAGAGGGGGAGAGAAAGAGAGAGAGGGGGGCAGAAAGAGAGAGAGGGGGAGAGAAAGAGAGAGAGGGGAGCAGAAAGAAACAAAGTGATGAAGCTGCCACAGCGGACGTGCAGCGGAATGGGCCACTGCAGAGATCTCTTTCCATGAACAGCACAGGCGCGCTTTCATACCCCACAATCTTTAAACTATCCAAACGTGCATTATATATGCTTTCATAGACCCGCTGAATACCCCACAATCTTTAAACTATCCAAATGTGCATTATATATGTAAAGAATAAATTACTTTTGACAGGATTCAATATTCCACCATTATTCAATGTTGCACTAATTACTTCAGTTGCACAGCTGTGGGGGTATTAAACGGAGTTCATCTGCTACAAGTTAAGAATAAAATTCAGCGAATATGACAGCTCGCTCTCCCATCTCGTTTTCCCCTGGATGTTTCTCAGACTCAGCAGATGGAAAAAGGACATGGCAGGAAACCTCCTCATTCTGTAAGTGTCACAGCCTATGTTTTAAAGGTAAAAAAGAGAATGTTAAAATTCTGCGCAGCGCAAATGGACTCACAAACGATGGGGGCGCTACGGGTTATTTTTATTCCCGCGTAAAACTCCACTTTGATTGATCCGTCCATACAGGCCCCTCTGAGGATGTGAATGTAAGGATTCCGTCCAGCGGAAAGATACGGCCGGGAGCGTAAAACAAACGTGGATCAGGACACAGGTTGGGCCCCAGGGTTCACCAGGACAAGGTGAGTGCAAGACCCATCTCAGCATTAACAACCAGCAGGACATACAGAAGGAAGGGAAAGATACGGGAGCACTGATAGTGTAAGTATGGATGGGTGGGGTATGGGGAGCACTGATAGTGTAAGTATGGATGGGTGGGGTATGGGGAGCACTGATAGTGTAAGTATGGATGGGTGGAGTATGAGGAGCACTGATAGTGTAAGTAAGGATGGGTGGGGTATGGGGAGCACTGATAGTGTAAGTATGGATGGGTGGGGTATGGGGAGCACTGATAGTGTAAGTATGGATGGGTGGGGTATGGGGAGCACTGATAGTGTAAGTATGGATGGGTGGGGTATGGGGAGCACTGATAGTGTAAGTATGGATGGGTGGGGTATGGGGAGCACTGATAGTGTAAGTATGGATGGGTGGGGTATGGGGAGCACTGATAGTGTAAGTATGGATGGGTGGGGTATGGGGAGCACTGATAGTGTAAGTATGGATGGGTGGGGTATGGGGAGCACTGATAGTGTAAGTATGGATGGGTGGGGTATGGGGAGCACTGATAGTGTAAGTATGGATGGGTGGGGTATGGGGAGCACTGATAGTGTAAGTATGGATGGGTGGGGTATGGGGAGCACTGATAGTGTAAGTATGGATGGGTGGGGTATGGGGAGGCAGTGTAGCATAGTGGATAGGAAACTGGGCATACGACAGGCTTGTAGGTTCTACTCCGAGGTGGCACACTGCTGCTGTACCCATGAGCAATGTACTTAACCCCAGTTGCTTCAGTATCCAGCTGTATAAATGGATTGCATGTAAAAGAAATAATAAATGGTGTAAATGTAATAAGTATGAAATAATAAATGGTGTAAATATAATAAGTATGAAATAATAAATGTTGTAAATGTAATAAGTATGAAATAATAAATGGTGTAAATGTAATAAGTATGAAATAATAAATGCTGTAAATGTAATAAGTATGAAATAATAAATGGTGTAAATGTAATAAGTATGAAATAATAAATGCTGTAAATGTAATAAGTATGAGTGGAAGCAAGGACGCAGAAGGGGGGGGCTGAGGAGAGAAGGAATGTGTGTGAGGAGGAGGAGTGAGGCATGAGGGTTGAAAGGCAGGAAAAAGGATCTTCTGGTGGTTAAAGAATAGCTGAGAGCTGCCACGAACGTAAGGTCAGCCCGGAACGTAAGGTCAGCCGCGAGCGAGGTCAGCCGCGAGCGAGGTCAGGCGCGAGCGAGGTCAGCCGCGAAAGTGAGGTCAGAAATGAGCCAGCAACGTTCACACATTGAAACACACGCAAGCCTGCAAATCAGCCTCAGCCATCAACTGATGTCTAAATGGTTTCCATATTTTTCAAACAAGTCTCAATCACTTACAATTGTGTTCTAGCAGCAGGAACAGACTGTGCTTTACCTCAGTGTGGAGCCGTACTGGCTATTAAGGGAGGGGGAGAAAGTGCACGTTCCCTGCAGTTTAAGGATAAAATCAGTTTCCTGCCTGCGTCTGGGTCACAGTCATTTCCATTCCACAGGGGGGAGAGAAGCGAGGGAGGGAGAGAAGCGAGAGAGAGAGAGAGAGAGAGAGGGAGGGAAGACAGCAGAAGAAAAAGGGAGTGAGAGAGGAGAGAAAGAATGTGAGTACGTGTGTGTGTGTGTGTGTGTGTGTGTGTGTGTGTGTGTGCGTGCGTAAGAGTGAGTGAGAGAAAGAGAGTGATTGGGGAGGGGGGGGTGGAATGTAACTGTTGTAGAGTTCTTGGAAATACTTCCGGAGCGAAGTGAAGTGAAGTGAAACACTAAGAATGCACAAGAGGACAGCAGAACTTATTTGGCTAAATTGAATCTGCAATCAAGAAGACCTGAGGGCAAAGCCTTTCCACAATGCATACCAACCAATGAGAGCAAAGGATGCTGGAAGTTGTATTTCACCATAGCAGGGCAATTCAGTGGGAACACCTTGCGGGAGGAGGTGGGGGTGGTGATGTTTAGAATGACCACAGGGAGAACCGCGGCCTGATGTTTGGATTCCAAACAAGATACACACACCCCGCCCCCAAGAACGGGACGTGGAATGGAGGCTCTCTGGGGACAGAGTGAAAACGGGCTGGTATTTCCACACAAACACGAGGAGGGGGAGGGCGTGTTCTCCGACCAATCACCAGATTCACTTTTCAACCAGTCACTTCACGCGTGAATCTACCAGGCAACAGCCTGCTGAGAACAGCTAATAGAAATGGTTGAGTATGGGCACTGGAAAATAATGTGCATTCCCTCACAAATGAATGCCCCTGTGCTACTCATTGTATAAACGTGTGACATATCCCAACCCTTTCTCTTTGGATTTATTTTCTCACAAACCACCGAAGAGACCATTAAAAATGAAGTCACGGTTAACTGATGCACTTACGTATATGACACTGTTATTTGAGGTCTTAAACTAATTCTGTAGCCCATTTTTCCCCAGGTTGGAGTAGCTAGCGGATTGTGGTATTCAGTCAGTCCCTTCCGAAAGCAGGCCGCCCTGCCGTCTCCAGTTCTGAGTAACTGCCACCGCATGTTCTGTTACCCCGAAGCTAACGAAGCAACGTTTCCTTCCATCAGTCACACAGGGGTACAGACGAGCCTCGATTGGCGGAACGGAAGAAGGACCTGAAACAGGAAGTGGACGGGACCGGGGCTGAGTGACAGGAAGCACAGGAACAGCATTTAGAAAACTGTTTACCCGATTCCTTCCCAACCAAAAGAATCTGGCCCAGGAAACAGTCCCTCTCCTCTGTGTCACACGTCGCTTTTTGTGATCAAAGTGACCTTGCTGAGTTTGCGCCTCCATGACAGTTTCTCTCAAGGGGTTCTGCCCTTCTTAAAGACCGGATTTTCTTAACTGCAGAAAAACACTTTCTGCATCGGCCAATCCAAAAACAAGCAGAGAAATTAAGTGACATAGAGACATGCATCTTAATAAGGGATAATAAAAATGATTGTGGACAAGCCTGAGGTAGACACAAGAGTCACTGGCTCCGCCCTCCGATCGTGCAAGCCCCCCACCCCCAGGGGCTGTTTTGGTTACAGAGAGTTGGCAACCACAGTCTCCTGGCTCCACACACATTGCCAAAAATGGGCAACGGTCTGACGGGACGCCTACAGAGGCAGAGGAACACCCCACTTCCCAGATTCAAGCGGCAGAACAATCTCTGCTCTGTAAAATAATGGCAGGACCAAGCAGCAGGCTAACTTCAGCACATTCTCCACTATAGACAAGCAGCAGGCTAACCTCGGCACATTCTCCACTGTACACAAGCAGCAGGTTAACCTAGGCACATTCTCCACTGTAGAAAAGTAGAAGGGTAACCTAGGCACATTCTCTACTGTCGAAAAACAGCAGGCTAATCTAGGCACATTCTCTACTGTAGACAAGCAGCAGGCTAACCTAGGCACATTCTCCACTGTAGAAAAGAGAATGTTTTCGCCGGCTGCTTGTCTACAGTGGAGAATGTGCTAGGTTAGCCTGCTGCTTGTCTACAGTAGAGAACGTGCCTAGGTTAACCTGCTGTTTTTCTACAGTAGAGAACGTGCCTAAGTTAGCCTGCTGCTTGTCTACAGTAGAGAACGTGCCTAGGTTAACCTCCTGTTTTTCTACAGTAGAGAACGTGCCTAGGTTAGCCTGCTGTTTTTCTACAGTGGAGAATGTGCCTAGGTTAGCCTGCTGCTTGTCTACAGTAGAGAATGTGCCTAGGTTAGTCTGCTGTTTTTCTACAGTGGAGAATGTGCCTCGGTTAGCCTGCTGCTTGTCTACAGTGTAGAATGTGCCTAGGTTAGCCTGCTGTTTTTCTACAGTGGAGAATGTGCCTAGGTTAGCCTGCTGCTTGTCTACAGTGGAAAATGTGCCTAGGTTAGCCTGCTGCTTGTCTACAGTGGAGAATGTGCTAGGTTAGCCTGCTGCTTTTCTACAGTGGAGAATGTGCCTAGTTTAGCCTGCTGCTTTTCTACAGTGGAGAATGTGCCCAGGTCAGCCTGCTGCTTTTCTACAGTGGAGAATGTGCCTAGGTTAGCCTGCTGCTTTTCTACAGTGGAGAATGTGCCTAGGTTAGCCTGCTGCTTTTCTACAGTGGAGAATGTGCCTAGGTTAGCCTGCTGCTTTTCTACAGTGGAGAATGTGCCTAGGTTAGCCTGCTGCTTTTCTACAGCAGGCTAACCTAGGCACATTCTCCACTGTAGAAAAACAGCAGGCTAACCTTGGGACATTCTCCACTGCAAACAGAGGCTGCAGTGTAGGGTAGTGTTTAGCAACCGGGTCTTGTCACTCAAAGGTTGTGGGTTCTATTCCCAGCTGGGGCATTGCCGGTGTACCCATGAAACCTAAACTGAGTTTCTTCAGTAAATATCCAGATGTATAAATGGACTGTATGTAAAATGTAAGTTGCTCTGGATAAGAGCATCTGCTAAATGCGGAAATATAAATATAAATGTGGGGATGGAGGCTTTGCTGTTAAACTCCACAACCCTACAGGCTGTCTAGCTGCCAATAACCAACAATAGGCACCCTCAATGTAGAGAGATGGTAAATCAGTATAATTAAGCAGTAATGAGAGTAACTTGTTTGGCAGATGCTGCATAGGAGTAACTCTGTACCCTTCAAATCCCCAGCCCAGCCAGGCTGCTCTTATTTCCCTGCAAACCCCGCCTGTAATCCAAGAAGACTACATTTCCCACAATGTATCTGTAGCCCACAGAGCCAGAGTCCTGAAACAGGAGTCGGGCTTACAATGGGAGATGAGAGGCCTAAGGCCGCTGTGATCTGTTTGTAACGCTGACTTTGGATCAGGGAATTTTGGCTAGCACACTGACAGGGTGAGATTTCGAACCACACATTCCGGGGCATTCCATCTGAGACCAGCAGCACTCGGGGACCAAGGAGCTCCTCGGAAGCGCAGGACAGTCAGATTCTGTAGGCGGGGCCTAAATACACACTCACATCTTCCGTGTCTTTGACTCGTAGGATCTGCTCCCTCAGGTCCTGCAGGTCATTGAAGGTGGACTGAGCTGTGATGGAATAAACCAGAGCAAAGCCCTGACCGTTCTTCATGTACAGGTCCCTCATCGCTGTGAACTGCTCCTGGAGGGAGGAAAAGAGAAAGAGAGAGATAGGGAGAGGTTGTCATTTCCAATCAACCTCAATCTTGACCAACTGTCCCCACATACGGCTTGCTTCCAGGGATCTTAAACATTTAGATATCAGACACTACTCCTGTGCCAAGCCAAAGCCCTGCTGGCTTCCGCTAAATGTTTTTACGGTACTTTCGGTACCAAAAAACACAAAAACACATCAGTCAAACTAACGATTTACAGAGCAAATCCAATACAGGAAGAGGCCACTGCCTTTAGTCACATATGGAGCTCACTGACCATTTTGGGGGGAAACATTTAGTCCACACTTCACTGAACCAGGTAACTTCTCAGCAGCACTTTACTTTCCGCCTTTCATTCTGAATCTCTCAGTAATCGTTACTTTGTTCTGTGTTTTTGTGTAAAAACAGGGGCACCTGGAGGAAACTTTAGGAAGAGCAACATACAATCCTTTATTCCCTCCCTCTAAAATGTTTTCATCATATATGGAACATAATATCTCAGTCGGTCTAAGTCTTTCTACGATTAAAGGCATAGGCCCTCCAAGATGGGAATGAGCACTACTGTGAGGTCATGTGAGATCTTCAACAGAATGGATCCAGTCCACTTACTGTCCCTGCCGTGTCCAGGATTTCCAACATGCACTGCTGCCCGTCCACTTCGACTTGCTGTGTGAGAGAAGGGGGGGGGGGGGGGAGGGGATCACATCATTTCAGGAGGGGCTCAGAAGTGGAGTATGTGACACTCACTTTAGGAGACGGGGCCAGGGACACACACATACCTTTCTGTAGGAGTCTTCTATTGTGGGGTCATACTTCTCCACAAAAATTCCCTGTACGAACTGGACTGTCTATAAGAGGGGAGCACAAGATGCAAAGTGAGGGTGGGCGGGGCCTGCATCAGGCAAACACACGCGTGCACAAACACAAAAAGAAACGGGACAAATTTGTTAAAAAAAAATCTTTTTAAGAGGCAGAATCTTTTTCCATCACAGAAGCACTGGATGGGCCAAAACTCCAGGCAGTATTTTTGCCCTGCCCTGTTCTCCAGGCCGGCTGGCACATTGGAGGGGGCGCACTGTTGAGGCAGACAAGGGCAGCGTCCCTGGCAGGGTACTCACCAGAGCGGATTTCCCCACGCCCCCCGAGCCCAGCACCACTAGCTTGTATTCACGCATGGTGGGGTCACTTCTCCAAACAGCCCAACAGTCTGCAAAACAGAGAGCGTGTCAGAGTAAGAAATACAGGAAACAAGAGAGAGATGAAGAGGGATAGAGGTATGGGGAGAAAGAGGGAGGGAGGGACAGAGAGGGGGAGAGAGAGAGGGTCTTAAAACCTCGATCACACCGCCATCTTTTCCAAAAACTGGCTTTCCGCTAGATCTATGAAATGACAGCACACAAGCGGGAACACCCCCATGAGGCCCACGGGGGTGCGGTGCATGACCTCACAAACAAGAACCATGTGCAGGGCTTTCAGTGCGACGTGTGTAGATCCACACCCACCAGCTGGGACTGTGTGCGGCTGCACTGACGTTATCTGCTCCATAGTATCCGTGTTGCGCAACATGCTTAACGTACGTTCTGCAGTCTAATTTTTTAATTGATGAGTTTTATATGCTGCATATAGCCTACACACACGTGCGCACACACATGAACAAGCACGCACACAAATGCGCAGCCGCGCACACAAACGCACACACGCGCACACACACACACACACACACACACACACACACACACACACACACAGTGGCCATCCTTTGCAGAAATCTGTGAAAAATTAACACCAGCCACCAGCCAAATGCTGGTAAAATTTTAATTGTGGCTGGTAAGATTTTCTCTCTCGCAGCCACTTTGGCAGGTAACCAACCAGGTTGTTTTATAATGTAAAAGGCAATGTGGTTGGTAAAATGTCGAAAATGACTGGTGATTCTGAGAATCCACAAGCCACTCCAGCCAGTGGGTGATAGTTAACTTGATGTTCTGGCTGCAACACTTCAGCAGTGATTACTTGTGTGTACACAATCGAGGTCACCAGCATGCATTCAGTCTCTCTCCTGAAGGACTGAAGAAACAGTTCTTCAGAATCTCTCGGATGATGACAGCCCAAGTGGTATTTCTGTCTCTGCACAAGGCAAGACTGAAAATAAAACAAAGCTTTTTTGTCCATATACAATGAAACACTGGATACGCTTAGGGATAAAACGACCATGCCCCACTCAATCAAACTAAAGCTCCATAAACTCTTCACCACATCACTTAACACTCAAAAATCTTTGAATGGGTACATATCACATGACAGCCAGTGTCAGTTCCTGACCAAATACAACAAAAATATGTCCTGAGAAAAGTGAGTGAAAAGCACCCCTGTACAAGAGAGCACCCTAAAATAAGAGGTTGCCAGTTTGACTTCATAAAAGCAGCTTTAAAGGGTTAGTTCGGAATTCTGGACAGTGTCTTATTTACGACCCATGATGTTGTTGATTGATGGAGACCATTTTCAGCTGATTCCATGCTGTCCTTCTTGTGGACATACACACGTTGCTAATGCTAGCGCATCCACTAGCGCCGGTAGCATCCACTACCAAACGCACTTAAACACTCCACAGTGCACCCAAAGCAAATAAAATACGACAGTCTATCGGAGTTAATTTGAGTGTTTATACCATTATTTTTGAAGTCAAACTATCGTTGAATCCTTTATTTTGTGCTGACCTATATTCTCTGTGGAAGTACGGCGGCGGAGCAAACGTGGCCATTGCAACTTGTTGCTCTTCTTTGTTGTTGTAGCCGACCAGTGCCGGCACTACATTCGTAGGTAACGTAAAGTATCACTCCACCGCCGTACTTCTCTGCATATTCTACTTCCACAGAGAATATAGGTCAGCACAAAGTAAAGGATTCAACGATAGTTTGACTTAAAAAATGATGGTATAAACACTCAAATTAACCCAGATAGACTGTCGTCGTATTTTATTTACTTTGGGTGCACTGTGGAGTGTTTAAGTGCGTTTGGTAGTGGATGCTACCGGTTACCATAGAGTTGCGCTAGCATTAGCAACGTGTGTATGTCCACAAGAAGGACACCATGGAATCAGCTAAAAATGGTCTCCATCAATGAACAACATCATGGGTAAGTCGTAAATGAGACAATATGTCCAAAATTCCGAACTAACCCTTTAAGCCGGAGAGTCACCCTGTCCAGACCAGCACAGATCTCAGTACTCCCGTTCTGGGGAAATGGAATAAACTTTAGAACTCATCACTAATCCCTCTCACACACACACACACACACACACACACACACACACACACACACACACACACACACACACACACACACACACACACACACACACACACACACACACACACACACACACACACACACACACACACACACTCTCACACGCACTCACACACACATACAGTACATACAAATACACACACATACACTCATGCACGCACAAACACACACTGTTGCACAAATGCACAAACACCCACACACACAAACGTACAAACACACACACACACAAACTCACATACATACACGCAGGCACACAGTCTCTCACACGCACGGACACACGCACAAACACACACTCACACACACATACACTCACACCCATATAAGGGCATCTCTGTCTGAGCAGTTATCTCACCACCTGCATTAGAAAATTTCTCATCCTAAAAACACTGCATGTTACTGGAACTAATATGGAGAGAGAGAGAGTGGAGGACAGCATTCCCAAACACGTCTCCCAGAAAATGATACACTCCCATGGTAACTTTCTGTGCTCTCTCTCTCACACACACATACATACACACACACTCACTCACGCACAAACATGCAAACGCGCATATACGCAGGTTGTTTCAGACTGACAGCACAAGCCCATTTTTGGAGAGTGTGACTGTCTCCTTGTAAGGCTGGGGATTCTGAGGGAGGGGGGTGGGGGGGGGGACGAAGCTTTCAGTTTGACATATTTCAGGGCTCTTAAAGATTTTACAGATTCTACATTCTGGCCATGGCTTATACAGGACTAAAGAGGAGAGAAGGTTAAACCTTCACTATACAGAATCTCCTCACAAAAGACTGAATCAGAGGAGGATCACACAGTCACGCTTATAGTACTCGTGCTAATAGAAGTGTCTGATAATACAGACGGCCAAACTTAAATTTTGTCAATCTTCAATTCTGGAAACCAAATTAAATGCAGCTTTATTTCCGCAACCAAGAATGAAATAACATTGAAAATTCTACAAACCAGAAACAGTTAGGCTATTAAAGCCAGTGATTGCTTGTGTTTTGCAGTTGAATGGTCTTCCAGCAGAGCTCTGCTAAGGGTTTCTGTTTGTTATTTTTCTCCCACCCCAAAGAATGACATAATGAGCGTCTCCACCCGGCCCTTAGAGAGCTGAACCGAAGCCGTCCGGCTCCTCATTCCAGAACCTTGAAATCAGTCCCAGAACAGAGGGATCATCCAGAGGTTATGGTTTGGGCTGGGGGGGTGGGAGGCAGGAGAGAGAGGCCGGGGGGGCGGGGAGGCAGGAGAGAGAGGGTGGGGGGCAGGAGAAAGAGGCTGGGGGGGGGGGGGGGGGGCAGGAGAGAAAGGCTGGGGGAGGCAGGAGAGAGAGGCACTGGATACTTTTACCCTCGTTTTTGGATTGAAGTTGGGCAGTACTATAAGTGGGAATAGTGACGTCAATAATCCCAGACCAATCACAAGGCTGTCGCTTGTCACTCCCACCAGCATTTGTCAAAACTACAAAACTAATACGTTCCTGCATTAATGCCTTATTCGAACACGGTCAGTGTGTTAGCTAGCCCTGTGGATTTAGCTACTACTTTCAGTAATGTTACGCGCATCTTGGCTAATGTTGGGCATGTCACATATGCCTTCTCATCGCTGCGCTCGCCGGTGCTGGGTACAGCACAGTTGGGTTTTTTTAACGCACAGAACTGAAGCGGAGCGGAGTGGAGCTTTAGTTTCCAGGGTAACCAACCAAACAATTCCATGACATTCAACATGCGAGCTACTCAACATCAACTAGCAGCAATTCCCACGTCTTTATTGGAAGAAGCAAATGTTATAACAAAGTTAAGAAGTGTGGTTTATTATTACATGGAAACTCAGTATCTTGAAACCATTTTTATACGGTCTATGCTTGAAACCCACCATTCCGTCACCACCTGTGAAGCCAGAGAACACGGGTTATCTGGTTGTGCAATTTCTACACTCAAATTCAGTGTCGGTAGGTTCGTACATACGTATATGGTTGTTCAACCCCGATTCTACCCGCTATTTTGTATTTTTGTTGTGTGTGATGCCGAGTGTCTTCTTGGACAGAAGAATGTCAATCAAGCGTGCTCATTAGAATATTACGACCACGCCCGACCGTCCTAATACAGGTCTGATCAGCTAATTCAGCTGTTTTTGAGCAGTGTTTTATCATATTTATATTTTTTTTTTCATTCAAACTTTGGTGGATGCTTAATAACACACTCAAGTTTGATATCATCCATACATTTTAACAATTTTAGGTTTTGTTCCCTGGGGCCTTAAGCACAGACAGTGCCTTGGAACAACCATTTCACTGGACTCCCAGTATATTCAGCCAGGACGTTAATAAATATAAGAAATACGTCAAGCTGTTTAAGCTTTTATTCAACTTTGATATTAATAATTTTATTTCAACAAGTAATAATAAAAAATTCATATAACTAGTTAAAATGTAATTATTGCTATAATTCAAATTCTTGATATCAACAATTACATTTAACTAGTTAAAATTGGAATTTTTTATTTCAAGAATTACATTTGAATTAGTTAATGATTGTTAATGAGCTTCATTAAGATGTGTGACTGAAGGCGGGGTAACATTTGCGTTGTGACTTTCTTTCTGGGCCAAGCACCAAAAGGGAACAACATTGAAAAGCACACTTCTCTTGGAAAATAAAGCCAACAATTATTATATGGTAACCTTGGGGGAGTGGAACAATGTGCAAGAGATCGTGGAGTAGCTTGATAATTATACCTTTTAAATGCAGACTTGAAAGTGAAAACGGGCTGTATGTTCTCAGAGTTGTACTGATGTCTTACCCTTTGGGTAGAAAACAATGGGAGGAAAAAAATAACTAGCACCTCCTAAAGCGCAATTTTACTACATTACTACATTATCACTTCATCACAAATGCATTAATGTGAAATTACTTAATCTATTGGGCAGTCTGATATAATTTTGTAAAGTTACGTACTTCAAAGTCAGAATGCAATCACAGGAAGTGCTCTGTAAACAGGAAGCTAAGAATTTGGCTACACTATGACAAGTGAAATTTAAAAATGTAGGCCTAGTTATTGGTTTTAATAAAGTAAGACAAAGGTATCAATCTTGCAAAAGAATTACATCAGGATGTTTTTCTTTCTTTAAATTATTGGTAGCCTACCTTACTTTAACCTCATTTGTCATGAAGTGTTGTGCTTGGTTACAGTCAATAAAAAATGGTATATTCATTTAAACCCAGGTAGCCAAATGGGTCTAGCGTCCGGCATTACCAACTCTTTTCACTCCCAGTCTTGAATCACCGCATGATTCTGTGCTGAGTGATGTGTAGATGAGTCCCGACTGCCACATCATGGCCGAATCTGTGCCGTAACTGCACCAGCACAGGGCCACATGCTGCCGGACTCTGGCCTAAACCCGGACCAGATCTGGCCAGAGTGGCTTATTTTATTCATTTTCACCAACACTGAACCCCAGCATAGCATAGTATTCATACATGTAAAAAATAATTAGTATAATCTATAATACATAACAATATTAGTAGGCTGGTCCTACTGACTCGGACCACATCACTCAGCCCAGAATTCCATAATTCAAGTCGAGTCGGAATGCCAGATCTGGACCAGGCCCATTTAGCTACCTGGGGACAAGACGTTTATTCAAATGAAAAAAACAAAGAAAGAAAGTCAGAGGCTATATATAGAGTATCCTAATGTAGGCTAGCCTACTGTGATTTTATTCTTTTTAAATGTTGTGTTATTTTAAATAGAAAGCTTTGGTTACAATGTGTCTTATCATGACCTTCTAAAACAAAACCTATGTAGCCTCTTATTTTTGCAACAGTAACCTTGCATAGATTCTAAGTTTTAAAGTATTCCTGGGCCTCTATTTGTTACACAAGATATTGGAGGTCCTAGTATGAAAGGGTAATTAAAGTAAACATTAAGTTTATTTAACAGATCAAGGCGCAAACGATTAAGTCTCTCTTTGTCGCTGGCCAAAATAATTTGTGAAGAGAAATATTGACAGCTAAAGTTACAAATTCGGTAGGTATACATCAAAATGTAGTATACCTCTACCCTTCCTAATTTTTGAACTACAGTGGGCGGGTAAGTCATGCTGAAGGAGGTGTGACCGAACACACATTGAGGGACGAGGGAGAGAGAGGCTGCCTCCTGTGTAGCTGACTGTGTAGGCTATTAGCATACTGTATAGCTAATTAGATACTGCTCACTGTTTTGTCTGGCACATAACAGCTTCTTTAAAAAAAGTATAACGTTACTCTAGCAGCATAAGTTACTGTAGACAAGTGCGCTGATTCGGACATGGTCAAGAGAGGCTGTGAACCTGTTGTTACAACTGTAAACAGTATTAGCTTGCCAGCTAGCTCAGAGTTCTCAGCTAAGTTACCAATTATTCCCCCGTTTTTCTCTCCAGAGACTCCAGCTAATTCTAGGCATGATAGTAGTAACAAAGATTTTAGATATATGACAAGATACACAACTGGCGCTTTTCCCCATTGGATTTTTTGTCCGCACAAGAGGAAGTGATCAGGCATGCGCAGTAGTGTTTTCAGTTAGCTTAGCAACTAAAGTTACTTAACGTATGCTTAGAGTGGCACGCATCTGACTGGCACTAGCCGGATTTAAAGTTGGTTTTCGTTGGATAGTCAAAATCATAACGGGTTCTAAGTAGTAGTACTGGGTCCTGACAACCTAGGCATATATAATCTAAAAAGAAAAGGTAGACTTTTGATTTCATCTGTCTGATAATGACCCAACCTGTGACTGCCGTTGTCTGACACCCGCCCATAAACTGTAAGCCCCTGGCCATTGTAGTCCATAGTAAAACAGGTACCTCAGACATGCGCAGTAGTTTGGGGTTATATCTCTGTTCTCGCTACAGGTAGAGAGCTCATTTTAATCAGGAAGACAGCTACTCTTCTACGACTCAAACATAATTTTTCGGTGGAATTCCCCTTTAAGGAGATTTATTGTAAAATTCAAAAAGCAGGGAAAATAATCCTGCTGCGACCACCTCGACAAAAATTCCTCTGAACGGAAGCCAGAAGGTTTTGGCCTGTACACTCAGTTAAAATCTGGAGAATTCTCAATAGAAATGTGATGAGGCCCTTTACATTACATTGCAGTCATTTAGCAGACGCTTTTATCCAAAGCGACATACAATAAGTGCATACAGAAACGTCATCGAAGGAACTACAGAACAGCTAAGACAAAGCATATCCTTCCCATAACGTAGCAGCTATTGCAAGAATGACAGAACATTAGCCTACATTCATTTGGCAGAAGCGACGTGCAATAAGTTCATAGGCTACCGAAGGTCATTGAAATAACGTAGCAGCTATCCATAGACATGAACACGGTAGACATGAACACGGAGTCTATATCACACAGTAAGCTGTGGCTAAGTTTTAAGGCTAAGTCAGTAAGAGACGATAAACTACAACATCACAATCAAGACACTATTACACAAGTGTTAAATTTGCTTCTGTCGCTTGCATCCTGGCCCTCTGAACTAAGTTTGCCATGTGCTCTGCAAGGAAGCATTCATGTCCACACCCATACGTGATTACATTGGAATTCTTGATATCAGGAATTAAATTTTTACTTGTTAAAATATGAATTCTCGATATCAAGAATAAAATTTGAACTTAAAATTAAAATGTCAAATTCTAAAGGGTCTATATGTAAGATTTTTACATGCATGAATACATGCATTTTCAATTGGCAATGTATGAACAGATTGTAATGTAAATTTAAAAAATGAGACGTTCCCCAACTTTCTTGGTTGCATATAAGAGCCTATGGGTTGATTTTAATGTAAAGAATTCGGGTTGGATTTGCTGGGAAAATCATTTTCTGAATGAAGGATGTCAAAGCGCGCTCCCGAGTGCCTTCCCTCTTTCTGGCTGGCCCGCCCCCCAACGCACCACAACAAAAGGACTAGCGAACTCACGTAACACAACACTAGCTAGTTAGCTGCTGAGGATTGGACCAGTCAACTAGCAAACGACAGACTCCCATCCCAACACCATTGTCGAGTCCACCAAAGGCGAAGATAAAAGTTTTATCGAACGAAGCCCGTTTGGCCAATATAGGTGCAAGCAGCGATTCCCGAGGACCGAGCAGCATAAGCAGCATTTGTCAAACACAGAGACTCCAAAATGGTGGACAATTCAAGACAGAGTTGACCCAAAAAGCAAATATCTATTTTTCTAATCAGGGCTTCTGTCATTCTTGCAAGTTTAAAATCTCTGCAAGGGAACAGCAAAATTTTGGATCGCTATAGCGCCACCACGCGGTTTTATTGGACTGAGCCTTTTTACCTAGAGTCTTGATCTAACTCTCAATCATCCTACCAAGTTTCAGAACTTTATGTCAAAAGGTTTTAGAATTATTTGCATTTTCATGATAAGCCACACCCAATACAAAATCCATTGGGTTGTCATTCTGCCATTTTTTGACGTAGGCCTTAGAAAAGTAATGCATTTATGAAGGGACATGGGATGAGTCCCTCCAACAAATGTCGTGCAAATTGGTCAAATTCTCTAGTAGCAGGATTTTGGTGGGATGACACCTTCTAACTATATGCCAAGTTTCATAAGAATCAGCCAAGCGGTTAAGAAAAAACACAGAGAAGTAATAGATGAGTACATGAGTAAACCAAAATGGTGGCAAATTCAAGATGGCGCCAACCTAATTAGTACATATCTATGTTCGAAATCCGGGCCTTTGTCACTGTAGAAAGTTTTATATTTCTGCAAAGCAACAGTGATTTTTTGTGAACTACATGGGTGAAGTCCTGACGTTACTCCAAATAGACCTATCAAGTTTCATAACTTTCAGTGAAATGGTTTTGGAATTATTAGCATTTTTGTGGATTCATTGGCTCGTCATTTGGCCATTTCTTGACCGAAGGCCCCAATGACAGGCCCCAATAAAATGAATGGGAGGAGACTCTTTTTTAACTGAATTCTTGATATCAAGAATTTGAATTATACATAGTTAAATTTGAATTCTTGATATCAAAAACTTAAACGGCTTGCCATAGGCAAACGCATACCACCATTTCAGAGCCTGGACTCCCAGTATATTCACAGCCAGGATGTTAATAAATATAAGAAACCAGGATTAGAACAACAGAGCAGTGGGGTATTTCACAAAGCAGGATTACCGAATTCGCTGGATAATTAAACCCGGAACCCTCCCAAATCTGGAACATGGGCTGAATTAAAAAGAGCTGTTCTTATTTTACTCAGTGCAGTTATCCAGCTAACTCAGTAATCCTGCTTTTGAAATACCCCCCAGGAAGACACTTTTCAAGCTTCACCAAAAAAACATTATGCAAGAAGAAACAGGCATTTAAAGCAGTGTGTTACACATTTAAAATACGTTAAAAGCAGTGTGTTACATGATTAAACAGCGTTTAAAAGCAGTGCGTTGTACATTTAAATGCGTTTAATTGCTCCAGATATAGAACACCAGCTGAGCTGCGCAGTGACTGCAGGTAGAACACCAGCTGAGCCGCGCAGTACTGAGAGTTATTAAGCAAATTACCATCCAACAGCCCCCCCCCCCCCCCTCCACACACACACATACATACATACAAAAATAAATAAAAAATCATTTACCTGCTAGCAGAAACTCCCAAGTACCAATTCCTAGTACAGGGACTGCTAAGCTGTATAATATTTAATGTAGGTGAGCTGTAGCGGTCTCCTCCAGAGCCAGAATTAGATTAATGGGTGGACTGCACGACCACAACCCAGCCAACATACGTAATTTACTTAATGTGAGAGTGTGAGAGTGAGAGAGCGAGAGAGTGAGAGAGTGAGAGAGTGAGAGAGTGAGAGAGTGAGAGAGACAGAGGCAGAGAGTGAGAGAGCGAGAGAGCGAGAGAGCGAGAGAGCGAGAGAGACAGAGAGAACCAGAGGCAGAGAGTGAGAGATGAAGAAGGAAAAATTAAGCAAGAAAAAAGAAAGGGTGTTAAAATGCGAGAAATAACAGGGACAGAGAGAGAGCGTGAACACCCAGCCAGCACTCAGAGCCAAGATGGAAATCAGCACAAACACCAGGTCTCTGACCGCCGGCCAACTCAGTCTTCAAAAGGAATCAGGAGAAACATCTGCTGCATCCACGCAACCCAACTGCTGTTATCTGGCAAACAATGCAAACACCACCACCCTCACATTAGAGACTGCACAGCTCCCGATCTTCTGCAAGGCCAGTGTGGGATTAATACAGCTCTGCCCCCAGGGGAACCATGACACAAACAGACCATGGTCATGGTAAAAAAAATAATAATAATTGAGGGGGGGAAAAAAGCTAATAGTTAAAACAACCTTGCTGGTAATTAGACTATTCATAAGGCTGCATTGTTCACTTATTAATCAGCCTTGGGGGCTTGCATAGTCCTGCAGGCAACTTGGAGAGATCCAGGATTCTCTCTCACAACAGAAGACTGTATATATCCCAGATACGTTGCACTGCAGTTACGGCCTTCCGATATGACACCATACAAACACTGTATCTCAGGAGTCTGGTTTCCGTTAAAGAGCCATTTTGTTTTTATTGCTTTTGTACCCTCTGCCCTGGTGCTTTTAATTCCACTGCTCAAGCACTAAAATACAAGCTGGACTCAAATGACTGGTCGTAACCTTACAGAACCACCCCCTACCCCGCCCCTATGCCCCCATGTCCCTATGAAATACTGCCTTGCAAATACTTTCTGCACTCTACCCATGAGAACTCCGGAATGAGAAGATGCATGACGGAAGACTCAGAGAGAGAGAGAGAGAGTGGATTTACCCCATCCTTCCTGCTGCAGACCTCTTCTTCCACCTGTTTTTTTTTTTAAACTTCTTTTGCGCACGTTCCTCAAAGAGTTTTCCTTGTAAATTGACACTGTTGTGCTAATGGGAATCACTCCTGTCTACACTGACGATGTGGACAGGCTCAACCTGCGAACTTAGCGAAATGAACAGCAGTGCCGATGGGGAGGGAAGTGCCAGGCTACAGTTTATGGGCTGCAACTGAGCTTCATCAGACGGTTCTGAACAGAACCTAAGGGTCAAAGGTTAACAGCCACATGGTGAAGTAAAATTGCCACCAACCTTTGAGCCCTTACCAATTTGAGATTTCATTCTGGGAATCACATGGGAATCACAGGGTAAAGATAAAGACTGGTAGCATCAAGGTTATGGGCACCAGTGGAGGTCGATCGATGCCCGGCCCTGGCACAAACTCCAGCTCTGGGACAAAGAGCCAGCCAGTGATCGCCCAGGTCCGATCACGAGGCCACTCACTGACAGGATCATGTGACCCACACGTCCAGTTTCACAGTCAGCGAGTCACATGGGACCGACTCATTTACAGTCGCATTTCAAAAATAAATACAGGAAATGTAAACGCAGCCAAGCCAATTTCATGTTGGTCCTGTTCACTGCCAATATTTGCTGACAGGCAAAATATTTGAGGATATTCAATATTTGACAACAGTCGACTCCCGTTTACACTGGCTGGAAATTCTGGCTCTTTGATTTCTGGGGCTACGACACAAGCAGCAATGCATTTCAGAGCTTGACTCCAGCAGCAATGCATTTTCTGCATTTGAATGCAACAATGCTATTCAAGTACAGAATGAGGAACCGCTGTATGTACACACACACACCAACATACACACATACACACACAGGCACAAAAACATGTGCGCACACACAAATACAGACTTGCTGGCCATATCTTACACAGCAGCAGATAGCACCACCAAAGCGACAGTGAAACTGCACTGAGATGTTTTAGCAGAGCTGAGGTTCTGCAAGAGCCAAAGGGGTGGGCTTCTCCTGAGGACCGATACAAAATAAAAGCAGAAAAGACGTCCCTTCCTCGTTCTTTTCACTCTTCTCCTCTCACCACAACCTCTGGTAAAAGCTATGTCCATTTAACACGTATAGGACAGTTTCAATACAATTAACAGCACGGTGCCTTACACATCTAACTTCATATGGTCCAAGCTGTGGAAAGAATAGGCTAATATATCACTCTATAAACAATCCCAATTAAGTTCCGCTGTAGAATTCAAACTGAAAAAGCTTAGTGAACAGATTTCACGAGCCATTTCACGAGTTGAATTCCTTTTATCTTCTTTTCCAATAAGTGTAACGCTGGCAACAATGACGAATGACTCCAGGGCATCCCTGCCGATTCCCAAACATATCCATCTACAGTATCTGCATACAAAAACACCTTCAAATCTGGCTCAAACAACTGTCTATCGTTGCCCCTCCCTATCACTTACAGTTCAACTGGTCCTGTCTAGTAACCAAGCATAAACAAACCAATAACAGGCTAGTCAGTTATTAGCTACATGGGGAAAAAACATTCAACACAACAGTAATAATGTAAATTTAGATGCATAAAAACAGAAATATTATAATAGCAGAAGTGCTTTAAAAAATTTTTAAAAAACTACATGTAATAATCTTATGAACATAGCACATGTATCGACAAAGGATTACTTCCCTTTTAAGGTTTTTTTTAGTATTTGTTTCCTATCCCATGAAGGGGAAAGTTCATCACCCCCTGTCGTAGAGCCGTCACAGTCCCTGACCCACCACAGCAAAGGGACAGACTCACACACCCTGTCGTAGAGCCGTCACAGTCCCTGACCCACCACAGCAAAGGGACAGACTCACACCCCTTCACTGTCCCACCAGACAGGGATGCAATGTGTCAAAGGTGCAAAAAGCCTAAAAAACACCCCTCCACCAACCCCGCCCACTGGATGTGAAACACACCTGCTTGTATTTCATACACTGGGTCACTGCACAGTGCATGCACAAAGAATTTTGTGTCCCACTGTGATTTTCTTCGAGTTTGTCCAATCACAACAACTTGATGCATAGAGGATATAGCTAAGTAGTGAAGTAACATCAGTCAGTTATTCCAGTTTTTTGTTTTGTTTTATCAGCCACATATTTCATACACTTATGCTTGTAGGAATTAAGATATTCTGAAAGACCTACGGGAATTTTGGGAACTGTAATTCAATAGGAAAAATACTCCTAGTATCACAGTCAAAGCAACTATTTAGCATTTACTCAATGGAAAGCCAAATAAACTTTACACTTTTACATCTGTAACAGGTCATACATCAGGCTACGATTCGGATACAATCCGCAAAAGCAGTCACAAGGGGGTATAAAAATTCACTAGGAGGGAGAGATGATATTTGTAGTGACCTAGCATGACCAGGCACTGAGTTTCAGGTCTTAAGAGAACACGTTTTCCAGAGTTCTGCCGGATAACATCATGATAAAATAATTATGTGACCCTGAGGGCCTCGTAGCCCTCAGAACTGGATTCCCTCTCCAGATTTATGCGGCCGCAGTCCCGCATCCTCGAACAGCGACAAATCGTCCGCTCGTCCACACAGAAATCTTCAGAGATTGTCATTTATGCCTTCCTTCAGAGAAACATACTTTTTTCCCCAACTGTTTGAGTGCTGCTCTGTACCCAGTCAGCAGTGCTGTGTCACTTGGAGAGGTCATGTGACAGAGAAACAGAGCATGCTACAATGTGCATGAACAGCACTCAGGAGCAGAAGTGTAGTATAACGGTTACAGAACTGGTCTTGTATGACTGTTGGTTCGATTCCCAGGTAGGGCACCCTTGAGAAAGGTACTTAACCTGAATTGCTTCAGTAAATATCCAGCTGTATAAATGGATTGTATGTAAAATATAATTTGTTTACGTCACTCAAAAAAAAAGCCTCTTTAACGGAAACCAATAAGAGTGCCTGCTAAACGTGGACTTTACTGAAGGTGACTGCTGTGTTCACTATGAGGCACACCAGGATGGTTAGACAACAATAAGACTCCGTTCCCCCTGCTGACACCAGTTTAAAATTATTTAATCCAGAAATTAAGAAGATATGAGGCACTTAGGTCAGGAAAGCTTAATAAATATAGAAAAAGAAATAGGAAAAACATTAAAATAAAGCAAGAGAATTGGATTAAATCTGCTTAATTTTGTTTCAGGAACTCACCTTAAGCCTTCAAATCTTAAGCTTCAAATCCTGTTCTCACACTCACACACACACACACACACACACACACACACACACACACACACACACACACACACACACACACACACACACACACACACACACACACACACACACACACACACACACACACACACACACACACAGCTCTCAGCTAGTAAACAGCAGGGCCCTTATTCTGAGTAATTCACTCTGTGATTAGTTTCACTGCTTAATTATAGGCTACATCTTGAAATTGCTTGGGGCATCATATATTCTACTGCATGCAAAGATAGTCTGATATCCTAACACAACAAACCAAGAACCGGCAAGATCCTGCCAGGTGAGGTTAATTAAACTAAGATTTATGTTTTGTTGCTATAATTCAAAAATTATTTTTATAAATACTCTGAGCAGACAAAAATTAAATAATATGCAACAAAAAAAATAAAAAACACCTTTACTGTGTGGCATGTAATTTGTATTCCTACTGGATGTAGCCAGCACTTTTTAATGAAATACATAAAGAATAATCTTAAGGATCAAAGTCAATGAAAAAAACTACTATTTTAATCAATATAATTTTAAAAAATAAGATGGCACATCCTTCTGGGATGACTCAATCAAAGTAAGGTGTGGGGCACCAAAAATCCTCAGTAAAAACTAGGAATGCATGATAATATTGGAATCACATCAGTGTCAGCCTATAAGCTATGATAATATTGGAGTTACATCAATATCAGCCAATAAGCTATGATAATATTGGAGTTACATCAATATTGGCCCATAAGCTAAAATTATGTCCAATATGATGCCGCAACATATAGACACCAGAGAGGCAACATATTTTATGCAATGCTGATACCGTAAATACACTGAAAATCTCATGCTCAAAAACATAATAATTTATTATCTCTAGACTCATGTTCTCTGCTTAATAATAAAGTAAGCAAGTAAGCAAAATGTTATTTGATGCGCTCATTAACTTCTTCACATGAATGTGAAGCCGGGTTACAATTTGCATTTGTGCTAAAAGGTAAAACCATTTCTGACACAAACAAGCCACTGCATCCACAGACATAACGACATTAACATTTCTAGCATTTAGCAGACGCTGTTATCCAGAGTGATGTACACAGCTTAAATTCTTTACAATCCGTTTATACAACTGGAAATTTAGTGAAGACATTCTGTAACCGTCCACAGCACGTTTCTTATAAGCAGGAAAAATAGGCCCATTGCTCGAGAGGTCTGCTGCTATGTGGTGATGACGAAAGCTCACTGATTTAGCCCGCGAGAAGGCTTCCTCTTCAACGGCGGATCTTCCTTCACTGCCGATAGCATTTTCCACACGCCCATCTGGCTGTCACTCAGAAGGCCACTCCCTCCCCGCTACACAATCAGCCAATCAGCATGGCTCAATTTCTGCCCAGTTCTGCCACGCCCCCCAACCAGGGCAGTAATCGTCAACACTCCAGCCAGCCATCTTTAAAAATGTTATCAATATTGATGCCAGTATTACTTAAGATACCAATATCTGTATGTCACACATCATGATTACTCACAGAAAAGAGCAAAAAAAAAAAAAAAAATGTAAAAAATTTAAAAAAAATGTAAAAAAAAATTTTTTTTAAACTGAAAATATCTAAATGTTGTTTGATCCTATTGCTAAGAATCCCTTGTCAAGCCACACGCATGAACGCAGGATTTAGAAATCCATCTTACATTGGCTTTGCGTGGCAGCAACTGTAATAATTACACTTCAAAGCTTAATATATGATTTGAGGCAAATGCATTTTTTGTGTATTTCATGTTTATAAATGGCACAGCAACCTTATCATTATACCACTCATTGGTTTAACCCGGCGCATGGTTCATTATAACGCCTTACGTTCACGCTGTTTAAATACCATGCATTCTTGCGCCCATTACAAGTGAACTGGGCGTGTTGGTCTTAAGAAGAGGAGCAGCCAGGATTCTTTTGGGCGTATTGCTATCTTGAGCCAGCAGAAAGCGCTTGCACTAGAACCACCACAAACCTGGCCTCCAGAACAAGTCATGTCGCAGTTGTTTACATGTTATTTAACGGCGCATATAAGTGCGTCTACATAGGCATGTGCACAACACGCGTACCCTCCTGTCTGTTACATAAAGGGGCGCGCACAAGCATGACTAAAATATCTAGATCATAATGTGAAATATTATTATTGTGTAGACTATATCAAAAATGCATAATAAAAGGTCCACATACCTTTCCCTCAGCGAAGGGGAATGCCACAATACATTGATCTCAGCCCACTCCATCAACATCCAGGCGATGTGCGATGGTACGGGACAATGGCTATCCATTAAAAAGGAGCTGATAACACCTATATAAAGCCTAATGCGAAAATTGTCATTTTCACCTAATGCATGAATTGTCATTCAATGGAAAACTTGCGCACTGCAATAGACGGACATTTGAGTTCTGAAAATGCGCTTCAGATGTCACTACAATACAGCTCTGTTTATCTAGGAATACAGCCTGTAAATAGAATGGTTTGTGACTGAAAAAAGTCCTAAACCTTGTCCAGTGAATATTGCTTTTATTGTTTTTCAAATAGCCTAGGCTACAGTGGATTCGCTGTGCATAAGGTTTTTTCGATAGCCTATGGTTAAAAAACGGAGATAAATGCCACCATGTTAACTGAATAGTAAACTTGGCTATTCTTCGTCCTTCATATTTTTTAAATTACAGTGAATAGGTTTCCATACCCTCAGCTGATTAAAACCCCGCTGATTTCACCTGTTATTCCATAACTGAACAAAAGATTTTAAAAGAGAACTAAGCGTCTAATTATAATTAGAAACGAAAACAAATTTGCAGCACGTTACAATTAATTCACAATTCATTTTAATACCATTATCTGCATGTGCTCTTTACAGGAGCAGGTCTGTTTCCCCTGCTGTAAATCGCACTTTTAACAGTCTTCCTGGGAAAGTGGATTGTTTTAAAGCATTACGCTACCAGTAAAACAGGTTGGTCACATTTCCATAAGCAGGACATTATAAAACAAGGGAAAATATGCATGAACCTATGGATTGCCAACCTGACAGCTTTATTGTATTTATTGTCATCATTAAGGCAAAATAACGTTATTTATTTTATTAATCAAAATTAGAATGCAGGTAATGAACTTCGGATGAAGCTTGAACATGAGTTCATTGCTTCATTGCATAATCAAACGAAATTCGTTAAACAAGCAGGCTAATTTGGCGTTTTCTAAGGTGAGACGGAAGCCATTGGTAGCTTATTCTCAGCTGTTGCACGTGCCTTTAGCGAAATTTAACCGCATATATTTTGTAAAATAACAGCACTGTCGGGAATTACCGGGAACTCATAATGGTTTGTCTTAATAATATTTATCATAGGCTACTATTGATCCATATAGCCTATTCCTTGATCGCACTAAACACACACGAGCATGTCTGTTTCACCATCATATAAGCAATCCGCCAAGGTGGAAAAGCAGGCTTTTAAAGGGAATGGGATATGAGATTTTGATTGGTTTATTGCATGTCACGCCCAAGACACACCTATAATTAATGAAGAGACTAGGTTCAGCCCATTTGCACGTTGTGCCGTGCTTAGCGCCCAAAAAACACGCCGTTAAAATAGCAAAAGTGGACTTGGACACGCCCTAAATGGACTTTACGCCATACGCTTAGACCAAGCGCCAAGATCGCCAAGATAGAGCCCATTATAATCAAATGTATATAGGCTCTGCATTTTTAATGTGATTTACTGGCTAAATCATTTGGAAAATATAGGCCACATTCAACTAGTGTACAAATACAGGTACAATCAATTGCCAAGATGGAATACAGAGGAAATTGGGATGAGACTTAAAGGAAACGAATATCTAGCTTTGTTGGATGGATTTAAAGGTTGGGTTTTTTTCCACCTGCTGTAATAATGCGTATCAATTCCACTGAAGACATCAGTGAAGAAACGGTTCATTTGTCACTCCCCCCCCACCTGCATGCAACATTTTTGCTGCAGTGACTGCGCTTTGAAATATTACCATTTTCTTAAAAAATAAATAAATAAATTAAGCCATAATTTCACATTACTGCTTCACTGCACTTGCCAACCTGTACTAAAGCCAGGCAACGGCAGCCATGCCAACAGCCAATTACTCACTACAGCCGCCTTAAACCTGGAGCAGGAATTCACTGCAAACAACCCAAATAAATCACATTTCTGTATTCCTGAGAGTTACGCTGATGTTCTCCCACTTCTGTACATCATTCAGGATTAGAGCGTGTGCTAACTGATTGTAATTGTGACCCTCATCTCACCAACCCCATCTGAAAACAATAACATGGACAGTTTCTGTGTGGGCTTCTGAGTTAGTAAGTAGTTGATTTCAATGTATTTTTTATTTTTATTTTTTGACTTCTCAGAACTGATAAAACTGTATTGAAAATAAAAACAATTTAGTTCAGCTTGGTTCCAACATAAAGGTATCGGTACATTGAGTGCCTAGAATTGAGCTACTGCAGAACAACAGTTGAAGGCAAACATGGTTTTGGATCCGGACGACTCACAAAGACTGGAAACGATGAGAGATGAGGTCTCTGGATCTTTCCGCCTCTCCGAACCGGGCTCTGGAGGGCTACTCTCAGAGCAGACGGACTCCAGCCAGGCCACAGGCCCCGTGTCCACCTCCACAACGGCCTCTCACACGCAGTCTGGCGTCCACACACCCGCCCTGCGGCCATATAGGAAATACCAGCCTCCTGCTTCCAAACACTGACTGGAAAATTAAAGTCAGGGGGTACTTCCTGCCAACAGTCCAACACAAGACATTCCATCCAACCAATGCAAGGCAGTCGATTACAGCCTTCTCTGGTCGGGGGTCCCAAGTTTGGTAATGTACGATGAGCACTTGGAAAGCTCTGCACTATGTTCATAATAAAAGTGCTGTCCTTGCTATTAATGGTTTGCATGCATACATCCTTACCAGATCATTTAAATTACAATACAGCCCATGTATACAAGTGCAAGCCTGTGCCATTGCACGTGGACATAATGCGCAAACGTTTCTGCGGACACAACTGTTATCCATTCTTGAGTCGATGTGACCACAAGTCAAGTCCAATTAAATGACTGCACAGCACATTTTATTGAGTTTTTCTTTTCTTTTTTTTTTTTCAAGCCTCAGATTCATTCCTTTTTGCAAACAAGAGAACACAACCGGGCTGTAAAGACGAGCTGAAATTAAGCGGGTTTGCTTCCAACTCAACCATTGTTCATGACCAGCCAGTCTGAACACGGGGTTCACACCACCGAGGCTGTTACTGTAAAAGCCCTGGGATTTCCAGCAGGGCTTAGCTTGAGGTCAGCCAGGCTAAAGAAAGAAACAGAAGTCAATGGGCCAGCTTAGCGGGGAAAAGTACTGAAACAATGCGTGCTGTATTTCAGACCGGCGATTATCGTGCAACAACATCCAAACAATTCCAAACGCCTCCACAACTAGGAACGGCTTTGCTTCTCAGACCATTATTCAGATAACAGAGAAGGGTGCCGCATGGAAGAGACATAGAGAAAAACAGCCTCAAAGGTTCTCCTTCCAGAGCCTCCTGCAAATATCTCAGCCTAAAGCACCGTCAACAGACAGGGCGTGGCAGTCCAGTATTCGAGCTATCGGAATCTAAGCCTCACAGGGTCATCGGAGTGAGGGTGGGGTGACCTCATCGCAAGAACGGCCCCAAGCCCCACCCACACACATCCTGTCAGCTCCTGAGTGGATACACACAGCCAGGGAATACCCAGTCTCTTAGCTTTAAGACAGTATACACACAGCCAGGGAATACCCAGTCTCTTAGCTTTAAGACAGTATACACACAGCCAGGGAATACCCAGTCTCTTAGCTTTAAGACAGTATACACACAGCCAGGGAATACCCAGTCTCTTAGCTTTAAGACAGTATACACACAGCCAGGGAATACCCAGTCTCTTAGCTTTAAGACAGTATACACACAGCCAGGGAATACCCAGTCTCTTAGCTTTAAGACAGTATAAAATGGACAGCATCCAGGCCTTCTCAAACAGCTGCGCAGCTCGTTCTGTCACGACGAATAGCAGTCGTTATGAATACAAAAGCACTGTACTGTTGGAAGGTGTCCTAATTAGGACTCTCAATAACGCCCCAATTTATTAATTTCCATTACTCCTATAAAAACATAACCCTACTGTGCAAACAGAATGGTTTCAAAGTCAAATCTGATTAACTGGATTTTGCTTAATGGATATGGGTATCCATTAAGCACATAAAAATTAATAAAAGAACATATAGGCATAGCCCAAACGGCAAACTGTAGGATGGCATCTCATTTACTCAATCACTGAAGTAGACAAGCTGGGATTCATCAACTGACACCCTAGTCCACAAAAACCACGTTGAGGAAATTTGAGTGCTCTGCTGCACTCACTAGTCCGGGGATTCCCAGAACGACACAGCAGGAGGCTGAAATGCAAACTCATCAGAAAATCATTTTCTCTTCTCTAATCTCAAAATCAATCTGACAGTGTGCTGCAGACTGCGTTTCCAAACAAAGACTGGCCAAGTTCACCACGACACAACAGGAAAGGGCTCAACAACCTTGCAGTTTTATTATTTATCACACACAGTGAACAACTATATGCAATCTATTTCACTAGACACTATAACTGGACATTACAAAGAAAAAAGAAAAAAAATAGTTTTTGTAATAATTTACAATAAACTGGGAGCTGGCAGTAGTTGTTGCTGATATTATTCTGTTATAAATTACAGGCCGGCTTAGAGAAATTCATTACAGAAAACTACAGAAATGGTAAACTAGAGTGGGGCATGCTGGAAAGTCCCCCAAAGTCCACATACACCTCCAGACCAAGGTAGAACTCTGCCTGCCTACATCCTTAGAGACCCTCCCTGCCCCCTCCTGGAAATACCACCAGAGAACACAGGGGACATCCCAAAGGGACATCGCAAACCTCATCTCTCAGAAAAACTCACTTCCCCAGAAATATATCTTTCACCCTTTGTCTGGTGGTTTCCATTTCCGTTGGTTAGCAAACTTTCTCAAAAGTCAGCAGTACTGGTAGTGGTGTGATGACTCAGAGAGAGCTACGGTAAATGCTCCTTTGGGTTCCTTTTCGGGAATTCCAAATCATCACATCCATCTCCAAATCACCACATCCACCTCCAAATCACCACATCCACCTCCAAATCACCACATTCATCTCCAAATCACCACATCTACCTCCAAATCACCACATCCACCTCCAAATCACCACATTCATCGCCAAATCACCACACCTACCTCCAAATCACCACATCCATCTCCAAATCACCACATCCATCTCCAAATCCAAATCACCACATCCATCTCCAAATCCAAATCACCACATCCACCTCCATCTCCAAATCACCACATCCATCTCCAAATCACCACATCCATCTCCAAATCACCACATCCACCTCCAAATCACCACATCCACCTCCAAATCATCTGGAAACATCCAGTTCAGGGGAGTTGGTGCTTTCCACCTTGCAAATGCAGGCTACTTTCCATCACCATGCTGAGAAACCACATTGCTCATTCCCGTTCTGCCCATTAACTGTAAAGACATAAAGAACAACAGTGTGAGAACATGGTGAAATAAATAAACTGTGGTTGTATAAACTCAGGTTTTCTCCTCTCCCTGGCTTCCCACAGGCCTTGCTGTTTTAAAAAAAATTCAAAAAGTGTGGGATGTTTTTTTAATCTTGTGGAAAAGTAATACAGTGAGATAATAGAGGAAATAATTTTATGGGGGTGGAAAAGATTTTGCCACCAGCAAGAGAACTTAGGGAGAATGGTATTAGAGAATTGGTGGAAGATGCTGACATGCAATCTAAATATAAAAAAAATTATAATAATCAGCAACTCTGAGGTCTGGTAGCTCACACCTGGAAAATTACACATCACTGTAGCTGATGGTGATTTTTAACACAAGTAGTTCTGGACCAGAAACTAAAAATGATCTTTGAGGTTCTCGGTTTAAAAATGCTCCAGGTGTTGTTGAGTAGCTGTCAGAGCCTAAGCATGGAAGGACTGGATTTCAGCAAAGACAAAAACGCTAAAAGAAGCACAAGGCAACATCGGAATAGCACAAATCTTTTTTTCCCTTCACTTTTCATTTCCAGCCCCAGTATGACAGCCCAGTCCTGCACAAGCCGCTATTCCTAGAATGCACCTCATCACGGGTACTCTGACAGCATCTGTGATAAACACGACGATTCTACACTGACAAGGCCAATCTGACAGGGAAAGACAAGCAGTGTGGAGCCAAACGGTGTTGCTCCTTTTGAAAACATCCTCACGTTCAGAGAGGGAAGAAAAACACTCAATTTGCACAAAAGAACCAATCCGAATATCAGCCATTCAGATCAGCAGATACTTAAAGGCTTCCATAACATGCATATTCTAACACGTCTCCTTCACTGCAATTCGCTTCAAATTGAATAAATAAATGCAAAACGGAGAAATACAACATAAGCTCCTCGTTCAAAGCTAATTCAGCTTATGGACAGGATAATAACCATTTGAGATTAACATTCTACAATTTAACAGCAAAAAAACCTTCAAGCGTCTGAATATTTACCTGTTAATCATATAAAATAAGATATACAAACAGATGCTGGGTAATTATCAAATCAGAGTAAGCTCTCTGCCTCTCGTTTGCCATTTGCTGTATTTGAAATATTATTTTTACTTGACAATGATGGCAAATATACTAAATCTCACCATTGATAAACAGCAAAAAAACCGTCAAGCGTCACCGGAAATTCAAATATTCAGAATTTCTCCTGTTTATCAATGGTGTGATTTAGTATATTTGCCATCATTGTCAAGTAAAAATAATATTTCAAATACAGCAAATAGCAAACAAGAGAGGCAGAGAGCTTAATCTGATTTGTATAAGTGGATCACCAGTACAGTATATGGCAGCTGTATACACCTCATATGACATCATTTTATGTTACAGGCTGGGGGGGGGGGGGGGGTGGGCGTGGGCATTGGTTAAAAAAATGAGCCTCTCTGTTCTTCCACAATCAAATTCAGTCCAGTGTCTTTTTTATATTAATGTTTCTAAAGGTTAAGAGCACAAATACAATGGGGAAGTGAGCAGAACCTTGAACAAACAGCAGCTGATGATGGTCTGATGCCTGTATTTATCATGAGATAACACAGTAGTCATCATCCTCTGTTTAAAGACAAGTTCTCTTCTTCCCCTATTTGATCCAGCCATCAAGTAACTTTGTGCCAATGATTTAAGAGTCGCACAGACAGTCTAAATAAGGATCAACTTCCAGGTCAACACCACTGGTCTGATCCACTTTGAGTGGGGTAAGACCTGAGGGGATATTTATAGAGAAAGTGCGAGCATACCGCCCCTGAAGACCCCTGACTCTGGGGTCACCCATGTGGTGCCAGTTACGTCTCAAGATTTCTCACACTTTCCAAGGCCCCTAGGGTGGTCCCTGAGAGGAGGATAATAATAATTAGAGGAAAGGTGTTGGGCGATAAACCAAATGTTTTTTAAAGGGTAAAAAAGCACGCTGGTTTAGCTAGACCCCGCCCCCTTTTGAAATGAGAAAAATGCCTAAATCTGAGCGTGATAAGGTAATAATATAGGGGCTGAGCTCCAGGTATCAAACCACGCCCCAGCTATTTTTTTCCACTCGTAGCCATAAGCTCATTTCTACTCTGAACAGCACTCTACTCTGCTTTGCCTATCTCCTTTCAACTATGCTTTATATATTTATTTTTAATAAAGTATATATTTATTTTTTAAATAAACTAGCTAGCTACTTGCTAAGCTAGACTGAAAAACAAACCCTCAAAAAAAAAAACAAGGGACTATCAAGCTAACTATAAAAAAAATACCAAAAATAGGTTTCTATAATTTACTAGAATATTCAAAAAAGTTCAACTGTAAGCTAGCTATATATACCACTCGCTCGCTCGCTCTCTCTCTCCTATCTCCTCTCCGTCCACGCAGATCAACCACCGAACTATATAGAAAACGGTGAGATCAACCGCTGAGATTTGCTTTTATAATATATAGCATTCAGAACTCATTTACCCATCACATTCCAATAATGACTCATACCAGAACTTAATTTCACCCTCAGAATTTTATTTCAGAAAAGCCCTGAAGCCATTAATTAATTATGCAAGTACAGGAAAAATGTTCCACAACCGGTTTTCCATTTGGGAATAACAGGGCCAGGAACAAAAACACACAGTCAGATCCAGGTGTTTCCAAAGCCAGAATTCCCCCAACATAGATCTCAATAGATCATCATGTTACAAGAAGCTGCTGAATGTAGAAACTGAACGGAAACCAGGACTGTAAAGGGTGGACCATTAGCCCCAAACTCCAAGCTCAGGTTCTGTTTATTTCCAACATTGGAAAAGGAAATGATGACTACCTGTCCTGAAGGATATCTATCCACAGGACAGACATCTGGCTCAGGTAAATACCACTATAGGTAGATATGACATAGTTAGATGTAGTGCTTTAAAATGAATCACTACTTAAAACCTAGAGTGAAGTATTTTGCCTGACACTGTGTCAAACACATATAGAGGACCATAGCTTACAGCGTAATTATGCCTTCATCGCACAAGACACACATAAATTCACAAACACACATAAATCTGGGGGGGGAGTCACTGTTTGAATACTCAGTTGCTGGGCACCAGTTAACCCAAATGATGTGACCCAGAAGGACAGCGAAGTTTATTTACAGTCATGCAGGGTCAGGTGCCCGACTGAAACCAGGCTCTCACGATGCCCTGTAAATAAGGAAAGATTTTGGAATCTGTGATGTCTCTACTCCGGGACCCAAACTCCTAAGAGTCACGCTTACCTGCAGAGGAACCAAATGTAAATTTCATAAATAAGGAGGAACGCTGAGAAAATACCAGC